>CM042568.1:1659015-1799015 GCA_023630585.1 Cranoglanis bouderius
ACTCTGAAACAAAACATAACCACTTTGACTGGTCTTACAGTCATAAACTAACGTTCAGCCATGTTTGATCCTCTGTGAACAAGGAATTTTATGTAACTGAGCCTTTAGAAATTTTAGCTGAATCCCCCTGAAGACCAGTGAAGTCCAAGCTGGTGGTTTATCTCACCATTAGACTCCACACTGTTACCCTGTTCATGCAAGAGACAGACTCATTTAACCGTTTAAAAGTCTGTTTACAAGACTGACGTTGCTGTACTATAAACAGCAGGCCTACAGCTTTTAATGCACCAGTCACGGTTATGTTCAGTAACCAGTATGGGTGTATAATCAACCAGTCTGTGCCGAAATAAAAAGATCTAAAACACCACATGTGTGTTTATTTTATAAAAAAAAAAAAAAAAGCTAGCTATGAGTGTTAAATATTAATTGCTGCGTGTGTGTGAGAGACATGCGTACCATATCGCTAATCACTATCTAGTCCTTATTACCACATCACCATCCCCCCCCCACACACACACACACACACTGATGCACATTTGGTACTGAAGTCTGAACGTTCATTCACATTCATGTAAATAGTTCTAGTTTACTCTTTTTAAAAAATTCAGAGAGGATATTGTTTTTAGCACGTCACACTACAAACCCAGTGAAGGGACTAAAGAAGTGCAGGCCATGCTAATAATTAGGAACATTTTAATAATCATTACTGATTATCTCTTGCGTATTGCGTGTGTGTGTGATTTGTTCTGCTGGTTAAATTATTCTTTTACTCCAATGAAGCTGCACTCGTTTATATTTATATTTATTTTACGTTATGCAGTTGTGCGCTGTAAGTTTGGCTGTGAAAAGTGTGTAAACGCTGATCAGATCTTTCTACCTCTAGGTGAAAACTGCAGCTTGGTTTTCCGTGGAACGGATGTGATTTATCTCGCCTAATCAAAGTGCAACTATTCATCACCATCAAACTGCCACCACCCTCTCAAACCACGCTCTCCCCCTCCGCTTATCGGCTTATAAGACCGGCGCCGAAGTGATATCTGCATCAGTACGCTTCTGTTCGCATCGTGATCACCATCATCTTCATCTTCGTCATCCTCAGCAGCCATGTTCTCTCGTTCTCTCCCGCTGGTTCTGCTGGTTCTCGGCTGCCTTCTGTCCTTCTCAGCGGCCCAGAGTAAGATAAAGCTCACCTTTATAACTTTATAACGCTTTGTATGTATTATTATCTGTATTTGTGATCATTTATTTAAATCAGCTAACAGGCATTGACTTGAGCACTGAGTAGACACTAGTAAGTGTCATTACTCATTAACACTCGCCTGGTTCATAACGATACCGAAGTTGATTATTTTCCTGTGACAGCGCGGCCACGATCGTGGTATTACTCTTATACCACAGCGATTCGCATACTTTTTAATCTGTTTATAGTGTGTAAACAATCGTTTCCTCAGCATCCTCTCTTCTTTCTCTCTCTCGAAGTTAAATGCAGCTTTGTTTGTTACAGAGAAACTGCAAAGCATGAACTCCTGTCTCCCGGAGATCCCTACTATAAACGTCTCCTTACAGAAATCTTCACCATATGCATAAGTGCAGTGGAAGAAAATTAACCGGCACCTTCTGACCAATCAGAATGCAGAACTCAACAGCAGATATAAAATCATCTAATGCTATTTATTCAGTATTTAATCACAGAACTAAATTTGTAAATGTTTTCACACAGGTGGAAATGGACCACATCAATGCTGTTTCAAATACCAGGAGAGTCGAATCCCTGCAAAACACATTAAAGAGTATGTGGTAACAAACCATCAGTGCACAAAACCTGGAGTCGTGTAAGCTTTCACACCCTATTCATTGTTATCAATTTTAATTAACGATAAGGAAATATTTGTATTTCAATTTCCATTATTGCTCTATGGTTATGCAGTCCCCTCTGAAAGTATTGGAACAGCAAAGCCTTTTTCTTTTTCATTTTTTCCCTCCCATACACTGAGGACATTTCTGTGTCAGATCAAAAGATGGATACAGTATGATCGATCAGAACTTCGGCTTTCATTTAATGATATTTACATCTAGATTTGTTAAACAACAAACAAATTGTTAAAGACCCAAAGTTTAGGTGAGTAAAAATATAAACGTAGTCACCGTCCTGCACTCGATATGGCTTTGCAGCTCAGACCACAACTGCAAGTTTATTTTTCTTAAAGAAAAGTAAACTAAATAACACTTAATATTAGGTTGCATATCCCTTACCGAATGCTGCTCAACTGGGTTAAGGTCTGGTGATTGACTTGGTCAGTCTAAAACCTACCAGCTCAGTGAACTTCATGTTGGTTTATCCTTGTTAACAACAAATTCAGTCTTCACAGGTGACATCTAGGGCTCGAACCAAGAGTATCTGTCCATAGCTATTAATTCTTTAAACAATCAACTTAACAGGGCACACCTGGGCTGCAAGAACCCTCAGTCAAACCTCAGTCAAATGTTCCAGTATTTTTGATCACTTTGGAAAATGGATGTGTTCAAATAAAAGGTGCCATGTTCTAAGCTGTTTAAGACATCTAGATGTAAATATGAGGAAATGAAAGCTGAAATTCGGATCTGACGTCTCATGTTCATCTTTTGAGCTGAAACCCCCAAAAAATAGAATGTCTGTTGCTGTTCCAATACTTTTGGAGGGACTACAGTTTTAAATTATCTTGGCGTTTGGGACGTGTGAGAGTGTTAGGTTTTCTGTTTTGATAGGTTTACACTGACGTGTATCTTCTCTCATCTGCAGTTTAACTGTAAAGCTAGAAGGAAAAAAAGACGAACATGTGTGTGCCAGGCCCGGTGATGAGTGGGTGCAGAAAGCCATGAAACATATTGATCAGCGCCCGAAAGCCTGACCTCAACCTCAACCTCAACCGAGCAGTTAAATCCTCTCTCCATTAATAATCAATTAATATTTCTTTTTACAAAATATTGGAACGTAGATTCCTGTATTCGGATGGAAGGAATAAAGCTTTTATTTGACTATTAAGCATTTTATCTGTTACATATTTTTAAGTCGCATTTTCAAATTGTAAAAGAAAACAATACTGGTTAGGTTCAAAGGCATTTCAATGTTCATCTTATGTCTTTTAGACATCTTGTATGTCTAAATAAACAAATGAATAAATGTACAATAAATAAACTGCATTATAAAACTTGTTATTGGTTAATGTATGTAAAAATTCCTCAATCCTCAACATTTCTACATGTTTATGTGGAGTTACAGATACAGGAGTAAACATATAGATAGGCAAAGTGAGTATAAGTCTAAAGCACGAAGCTGCTCTGAACCACAAGCTCTCTATATTATTACTATTATTATTATTATTATTATTATTATTATTATTATTGGCTTAAATTTGTACAGCTAATGCTCATTTATACAACTGAGAATTGAGGGTTAAGGGCCTTGCTCAAGGGCCCAGCAGTGATAATTTGGCAGTACTGGGACTTGATCTGATGATCTTCCATTTAAAAGACTTAACCACTGAGCTACTACTACTTACATACCACTTTTATTTCAGGTTTATAGAATAGCATGTTATAGAACTCATTCTGTGTGTGCGACCTTCAACCTGGATGTTCAAGCGTTTCAATGGTGAAAGGCTACAAAGGAAGGGAAACCGCTCCCAGCCATTTTTGGACCGAAGACTTTTTGCCCGTAGGTGAACTTGGCGACCGAGTCCAGTCACGTTCAGGGTCTCACTTTCTGGCTGTTCCTAGAGGACCTGATCCTACAGAGATGACGACCACTCACTTAGTAAAGCAAAGCTCAAAATCCCCAGCTTGTTTCTGCCCAGTTTCAAACCTTGGACCAATCACATGTTAGACAAACTTGATAACTACTACACTACAGAAACACTGAAGTGGCTCTTCGGGGTCTCAGTATGGGGCTGTTCCTAAAGACACAGAAGCTACAGAGACAACAACTGGAAAATTAGTCACTGCAAAGCTCAAACTGTTTCTGCCCAGTTTCAAACCAGGAAGCTTTCACACGTGAGGCGAACATGATAACCATTACACTATAGAAACCACAACATATACGTTCTCCTCAAACAGCCAAGTGTATAGTCAACGTTTTAGCTTTATTAAGCAAATATGTCTACATGTTGATCGGTCTAAAGCAGGGTTGTGCAATTTTCAGGTTTTCGTTCCAATCAAGCAGGAGCCACACCTGGTTCAAACTGTTTGATCAGCTCATCTTGGCTAATCAGTAGACTCAGGTGTGGCTTCTGGTGTGGTTCGAATGAAAACCCGCACCCACACCGGCCCTTTCCGGATAAGACTGGACACCCCTGATCTAAAGCAAACACTGTATTGTTTATACAGTATAACCACATTCCAAGGTAAGAGCCACTTTGTTTAGTTCTGAGGCTGTCACGTTGACTTGACGTCACTCCGTAAATCGGGGAAGGAACTGGTCATTGAGAAGACTTCCCCCTCTCGACGAATGGCAATTTCAAGTTGAGGGGGTGTTTTCTTTGTCTTTTCCTGGTTGGAGGTGGGGAATTACAAGTTGCAACCTCGAGTCGAACGCATCATTACTCTTGTCTTCTTGAGCAACGAAAGAACCAGGCTTCCACATTCAGTGGAAAAGCAGAGACTCCCTGATATTTTGTAAGCAGCTGTTATCTGCCTTGCTACAAAAGCACAAAGAAGGGAAACCGCTCCCAGCCGGTTTTGGACCGAAGACCTTTTGCTTGTAGGTGAACTTGATGACCAGTACTCTACAGAAACTGTTCCAGTCACGTCCAGGGTCTCGCTTTCTGGCTGTTCCTACAGGACCTGATCCTAGAGAGATGACAACCGGTTTCAAACCAGGGAACCTTTCGCTTATTGGGCGAATGTGAGAACCACTACACCACAGAAACAATTCCAAGGATGTTGCCTGGGGTCTAGGGAATAGCAAAGCACATGATTAAACTCTCATTAACCAGCGTAGCAACATTTCATATGTTCTAGTTCACACATTTTCCACAAGCGTGTAGTGCATGTGTTTTCATTTTCACATTTGATTTGAACACATGACTCATTGATTTTCACAACGTATTGCATGTGGTTTCATTTTTCGGATGCAATTTTCCGAATAGTTATTGTTATAAATAAAATATTATTTTATTTTATGAGTTTGATACAGTAGTGTGAGTTGATTTGGGTTAGGAAACACTCAATACTTCCTCGTTCTAGGTGAAACCCGCAGCCCGGTTTCCTGTGAAAGAGGTGTTTTTTTTTTTTCCCCTTCCTCTCAGTCAAAGACTTCTCGCTACCTCCAAACAACCAGACCACACTCTCCCTCTCCTCTTTTCTGCTTATATAACCTTTATATAACCTATAGAGTCAGGTGATATCTGCAGAGAGTAAAATAAAGCTTCTTTGTACATGCACATCTTCCTACTTGTGTGGTGTGCTGAAGCGGAGTTACTCTTACAACCCAGAAGTTGATTATTGTCCTATAACAGCACCTCTCCGAGTGTGTTATTCCTCTGATATGACAGCAATTTACCAATAATTACATTTATTTATTTATTTATTAAAGAACAACACATCAGAATTCAACAGTGACATGGTGACAATTTAAATATATAACAAGAAGCATCTCTTACCAGATAGAAAATCAATTCATGTTTACAAAGCCATGACGGATTAATGAATAACTGTTTTCACACAGATCCAGATGGACCAGAAAACATAAATCCCTGTAAGAGTCATTATAAAGAATAAGTATAAAGATTCTCGGATTGACTGTCCAAATGTTGGAGCCATATAAGTAAACCTTTTGTTTATTTTAACAAAGAACGCAAAAACTATAGATTTTCCATTTCCATCTCTGCTTTATGGTTATATAAATATAATATAACTTTAATAGAATATATTTTTAAATAATCTTGGATGTTTTGGACGTGTGAAAGTGTAGCTTTACCCTAGACAGAGATCGTCATGTGTCCCCAGCGGGGGTACAGGTCACCATAAAAAACTTGACTGGCAAAATGGGCAAGCATAAAGCAACTTTGATGTGATGGCTAGACGACTGGGTCAGAGAAACAAAACGGCAGGTCTTGTGAGGTGTTCCTGGTATGCAGTGGTTAGTACCTACCGAAAGTGGTCCAAGGAAGGACAACCGATGAACCGGTGACAGGGTCATGGGCACCCAAGCATGTTCTGCTGGGAAACCTTGGGTCCTGGCATTCATGTGGATGTTACTTTGACATGTACCACCTACCTAAACATTGTTGCAGACCTAATATACTCCTTCATGGCAACGGTATTCCCTAATGGCAGTGACCCCTTTCAGCAGGATAACTGCAAATTGTTCAGGAACGGTTTGAGGAACATGACAAAGAGTTCAAGGTGTTGACTCGGCCTCCAAATCCTCCAGATCTCAAGTCGATCGAGCGTCTATGGGATGTGCAGGACTTAAAGGATCTGCTGCTAACGTCTTGGTGCCAGATACCACAGCACACCTTCAGAGGTCTTGTGGAGTCCAGGCCTCGACAGGTCAGAGCTGTTTTGGGGGCACAAGGAGGACCTACACAATATTAGGCAGGTGGTTTTAATATTATGGCTGGTTGGTAAGGCTGTGGTAATGAAGTAATTTTATTTTATTTTTTTATACGTATAAAAAGACATTGTAAATGACACATTATGACCATTATTACAGATCTCACAAAAAAAATAGTAGAAGAATTAAGGTCACTGTATTATGAGACGTGTTGTTGTTTCATGCAGAAATTCACATCCTCAACCTTTCTGTGTATAATTTATGTAGACTGACAGATACAGAAATATACATCTAGATAGACAAATTATTATAAGAATTGAAGAGGAAGAAAAAAAATAATTTAGCAAAATAAATAAATAAATATTTATAAAAATAAAATGAATTTCAGCTTTTCTGTGCAGCATGCTTCACTGTCGCCATCCTGTGGGCAAATCATACAACACAAAGCTCAGCAGACACGTGTAGTCATTGATATGGTGAAGGTTTGGTAAGGGGATGTTTACTTAACATTTATGAAAAGGAGTCTCTCTCTCTCTCTCTCTCTCTCTCTCTCTCTCTCTCTCTCTCTCTCTCACTCAGAATACTGTAATTTTCGACCTCTGTGCGTTCGAGTTACAAAATGAGGAAAAAACATTCCACTAGGAGGGTCCTTGGAGGCAGTTAAATGTTCATAAGGGAGATGGCCTGTGGGAAAAAGCTGCTCCTGTGTCTGGATGTTCTGGTGCTCAGAGCTCTGTAGCGCTTGCCAGAGGGCAGCAGTTCAAAGAGGTTGTGGCCAGGGTGAGTGGGGTTGAGTGGGGTCTTAGATGATTTTTCCTGTCCGTTTCCTCATTCTGGAGGAGTACAGTTCCTGGAGGAAAAGCAGAGGCGCACCAATAAGCCACTCAGCATTCCGGATTGTCCGTTGTAGTCTTCTTATGTCCGATTTGGTAGCTAAACCAAACCAGAGAGTTACCGAAGTGCACAGAACAGACTCACTGACAGCTGAGTAGAACTGAGTCAGCAGCTCCTGTGGCAGGTTGAACTTCATCAGCTCATGAAGGAAGTACAGCCTCTGCTCGGCCTTTTTCATAATGGAGTCTATATGAGTGTCCAACTTCAGATCCTATGAGATGGTAGAGCCCAGGAACCTGAAGGACTCCACGGTGGCCACAGTGCTGTCCAGGATGGTGAGGGTTGGGGGAGTGCCGGGGAGTTCCTCCTGAACTCCACGATCATCTCCACTGTTTTGAGAATGTTCAGCTCCAGGTTGTTTTGACTGCACCAGACAACCAGCTGTTCAACCTCGTTTCTGTATGCAGACTCATCGCCGTCCTGGATGAGGCCAATGACCGTGGTGTCATCTGCAAACTTCAGGAGCTTCACAGAGGGGTCTGTAGAGGTGCAGGCATTTGTGTAGAGGGAGAAGAGCACACAACCCTGACAGATGGTGGTTGGCACACAGAGCTGGGTTCATTTATACAGGAGGAATCTGGGATGATGGTATTGAAAGCCGAACTGAAGTCTACAAATAGGATCCTTGTGTAGGTTCCTGGTCTGTCAAGGGGTTGCAGGGATGTAATGCGGTCCCATGTTGACTGCCTCATCCACTGACCTGTTAGCCCGACTGAAGGGGGTCCAGCAAGTCCTTCAGGTGGGCCAACACCAGTCTCTCAAAAGATTTCATGACCACAGACGTCAAAGCAACAGGTCTGCAGTCATTCAGTCCTATGATTATTATGCAAAGAAGAACAGTCGCAGTCATAATATCACAGAGTTCGACCGTTTTAGGGAAAAATGGCAACGAATTATTTGAAAGCTGAGAGAATCGACTCTTATTAGTAAGCTGCATGAGTCATGTGACCTGACTCACTGAAAACAGTTCCCATCACTGGTGTGTGAGCAGCAGCACCCTCAAGTGGCGGTTTCATGCAGTAAAAATGACCATGAACTCTGACTCTGTGGTTTTTAAACACTTTGTGGTCTTGGTGAGGCAACCATTCAAAGAGTGCAACTGAGAACTCCAGGAAAAATTAAAAATATGCACAGAAATAAACAAAAGAGAGGTTTTTTTTAAAAAAAAACAAAAAAAAAACACATTTGCACTCTTTCTGTCCTCTGAGGCTCTGGGATTTTAAAAGAAATATATATATATATATTATTTTTGATTCATAAACCGAGGAGAGGAACCACATCACACACTCTGTATGTGGCTTTACACTCCTGTAACTCACTTCTACAACCCATGTGCGTTTGTTGTGAGAAGAAGAAGGCCTTGAAATGATAAAAGGCAATGAATAGCGTGTGTTTCCTTCTCTTACTGTATCTTAATGCCATCCGCAGACACATATAAACGGAAAGGAACTTCATTTAAGGACTATAACTTTACCCTAGTTTGAAACATTTTAAATCACCTTATAGCTACCTCATGAGTAAAAAATGCACGTAAAAATTTTGTGTGTGTTGCTGTTATAACAAAATACTGAGTAACACGGAGGTGCGATGACGCGGAGGTACTGTTCCCAACCTGAACTCGATTATTTTCCTATAACAGCCTGT
This sequence comes from Cranoglanis bouderius, assembly GCA_023630585.1. Classification (NCBI taxonomy): domain Eukaryota; kingdom Metazoa; phylum Chordata; class Actinopteri; order Siluriformes; family Cranoglanididae; genus Cranoglanis; species Cranoglanis bouderius. The sequence goes on from CM042568.1 coordinate 1,668,086, forward strand.
CCTCGAGTGTTTTATTCCCCTTACAGTATACCACAGCAATTTGATTATTTAATTACACCTATTAAAGACGACACATACTTTAAAGTATATCTATTTACTTCATAATTTAATGGTGCGTAACGTCCACTAAGCACATTATTTCTAATCGCTACCTGAATGCTAGCGTTAAACGCTTCTCAGATCGTTCTTGACGTAAGTGAAAACCACAGTCTGCTTTTCTGTGGAAGAGGTGCATTTTTTTTTTTTTCTCTCTTAGTCAGAGGGAACTATTCACCACCTACAAACACCCAGACCACACTCTCCTCCTCCTCTTTTCAACTTATATAAACTCTAGAGTCAGGTGATATCTGCAGTAATATCATTCGGTTCACATTGTGACCATCATCATCATCATCATCATCATGTTCTCTCGTTCTCTCCTGCTGGTTCCTCTGGTTCTCGCCTGCGTTCAGTCCCTCACAATGGCCGAGAGTAAGACTCAAGCACTGAGTAGGCACTAGTAAGATAGTCTGACTTGTAGTAGAAAGCTGAAACATCTAGACCGGTGTCATCACTCATTAACCCTCAATTCCCTAAAAAAAAGACGAGCAGGTTTCTGAAAATAACCAGCGTTAATAAACCACTGCGTGTTTGTCACGCTGTTACAGTAAAATACCGAGTGATGTGGTGGCGTGATGAAGCGGAGTTACTGCTACCACCCTGAAGCTGATTATTTTCCTGTAACAGCACTGCCACAGTTGTGGTATTACTCTTATACCACAGCGACTCGCGAGCAGTTACAACCTCATACTCTTTATCTCCTTCTCTTCTTTCTCTCTCTTGAAGTTAAAACAAAAAAACGCAGCTTTGTTTGTTGCAGAGAAACTGCAAAGCATGAACTCTTCTCTCCTGGATTATAAATGTTAAATAAACGTCTCCTTACAGAAACCTTCACCACATCCACAACATTTACTGTACACACATATTTAATCTATTTAAGTGCGGCGGAAGAAAATTAACCGGCACCTTCTGACCAATCAGCAGCGCTGTAGTACAATTTAAACACCGTCTAATGCTGTTTATTCGGTATTTAATCACGGAACTAAACGCGTAAATGTTTTCACACAGGTGAACACGGACCAGCTCAATGCTGTTTCAGTTACCAGACACATCGGATCCCTGTAAAACGTCTGATGAAGTAACAGACCATCAGTGTACAACTCCTGGAGTCGTGTAAGCGTTCACACCCTCATTCTTTATTCATTTATTTATTTTATACATTTGAATTAATGATAAGAAAATATTTGTACTCCCAGGTCCATCATTGCTTTACGGTTAAGACAGTGCCCTCCAAAAGTATTGGAACAGCAAGGCCGATTTTTTTTTTTTCCCCCCTCTTTTCTTTTTTTTCTCTATACACTGGAGATATTTGGGTTTGAGATCAAAAGATGGATAGGAGACGACACATCAGAATTACAGCTTTTATTTCTCGATATTTACACCTAGATTTGTTAATCGACGTACAGATTGTTAAACACCCAATCTTTTTTCGTGAGCAAAAGTATCAGAACCGATAGTCATAAGGTAAATGAAAGTAAAGTAGCGATGTATTGCACCACCAAGCCTGCGACTCATTGACATCATCAAACTGTTGGTTTCTTCTTTCGTGTTGCTTTTCCAGGCTTTTTACCGCAGCCTCTTTCAGTTGTTGTTTGTTTCGGGGGGTTTTCTCCCTTCAGTCTGTTGATATACAATATATATATATATATATATGCCAGTGCGTATGGATATGAATAGTGGATGGTGGTATTAAATTTCAACTTATGTCCAATGAGCTCGTCCTAAGAATAAAGATATTTCAGGAAATTAAAGCTTAAATTCTGATCTATCGTCTCATATTCATCTTTTGATCTCAAACCCAAATGTCTTCAGTGTGTGGCAAAAACAAAAGCCTTGCCGTTCCAATACTTTCAGAATGAAATATATAAATCTAACACGTAGAATATGACTTCAAATAATCATTGAGGTTTGGGACGTAAGAAGTACTTTTGTGTAGCTTCCTGTATTTGGACATGAGCAATAAATCGTTTATTATTATTATTATTATTATTATTATTATTATTATTATTATAAATTGCATTTATAACATAGCATAAACCTGCTTGAAATAGTCTAGCATTATTAACTAAATGAACCTACAGGCTGTAAGAATGAATATATATATATATATATATATATATATATATATATATATATATATATATATATATATATATATGTGTGTGTGTGTGTGTGTGTGTGTGTGTGTGTGTGTGTGTCTGTGTGTGTGTATTAAAGGACATTTTTAATTACACATTATGGCTATGTTTCTGCTTATTTATTTATTTATTTATTTATACATTTTAAAAGAAAACAATGCTGGTTGTATTCTTTCAAAGACATTAAATGTTCATGTCACATCTTTGATAGTAACATTTAAGAAAAAATAAAAATAGAGTAAAATGCTTTATCTATCTCTCAAAATTGTAGAAGAATTAAGGGCAATAAGTAATTACAGTATTATGACATTATTATATTATAATATTATCAATTTATTTAAAAATAAATAAAAACTTCCTAAAACAATGAAAATATATATATTTCAATAAGGAGTTGGTTATTTAATATACTGTATATAGAAGGAGACCAATGCATGCACGCACACACACACACACACACATACACACACACACACACACACACACACACACATGGATAAAATGAATTGCATATTTAACAAGTGAATATATCTGTAGGTAGTCATTTATGGATATCTGTACAAACAAAGTATTTTCCATTAGATCATTTATTAATTGTAAGAGTACATACGCAATTTATAGACTTCAGTGTCCTTGCGACTGTTTTTTATGAAGGCCGGCCCAAGCGTAGACTTCAAGATAGACTGTGGGATCGTAAGAATCTAATTCGTAAGAGTGACAAAGATCATCCTATGGCAGTACATTATGCATTGGCACATGATTCAAAATCCTCGACGTTAAAAAACATGACTGGTTTGGAAACAGTGACTGAGACGTTTAGAAAGGGGGGCAGATTACAAAGATTACTTCAAAGGGAGGCTTTTCGGATCTTTCATTTAAAAGCGACAACTTAAAAGCTACAACTGCACCTGCAACTCATTTAGATCTCCAACACACTCTGGGGAAGGCTCTAGGCCGAAATGCATCAGTGTGACTTTTAATTTATATATATATATTATTATTATTATTATTTTTTATGTGACTGGCCAAATAACAATAAAGGCTTTTTTTTTTTTTTACTTTTGTACCAGAAGAAGTGCCTTGGATTTTTCCTTGTTTTTGTTTTTTCTTTTGTTACATTTTTCCTATCTGTAGTTTATAAGCTAATAACTGTATATACGGTATAACTCGTTGAAAGGTAAGAAGTCAGACAGCGGTTACTGTTGACTTGACGTCACTTGCAGCCATAACTATGCAAAGAAGAACAATCACAGTCATAATATTAAAAACTGTAGGAGTCACTGAATCAGTGAATTTTTTGGAAGCCGAGAGAATCGACTCTTATTAGTAAGCTGCTATATGAGTCACATGATCTGACTCACTGAACAGAGACCCTGAGATCCCATCAGCGCCCTCATATGGTGGTTTCGTGCAGTAAAAAAATGACCATGACCTCTGACACTGTGGTTTGGAAACACTTTGCGGTCCCATTCAAACAGTGCAACTGAGAACTCGAGGAAAATTTCAAAAACACCCCAAAATCTATTTATTTATTTATTTGTTTTTTTAAACACCAAATGGAAACTGAATCTAGTGATAATCTGGTTTAATGAGTAAGGAAATGAACATGTGCGGGCCTGAAGGTTTCTGTCCACTGCGTTAATCTGGTGTGTTTCAACAGGATTTGGCTTTGTTATTAAAAGCGTGTGTTTGTCGACTGATGATTTTAACACCATCTGATTTGTGTGCAGTTGGAAATTTTAGCCTTTTTTTTAATTTAAGCTAATGATAATATTATTGAGATTTGCACTCTTTCTGTCCTCTGAGACTCTGGGATTAAAAAAAATAAAAAATAATTCATGAACATAAGAGGACAATTAAACCAGCACAAATTAGTGATGATGCTGTCTGACCTATGAATAATTCTTATTTTTTTCTCTTGGCATCGTTTCGCTAAACTCACCCTGTTCTATATCGTGATATTACGAAGAAAGTGTGTTAAAGTGCCTTAATAATATGAAACCATGACCTAAAGCAGGATTCTCCTGCGTCACACACCACATAGTGTCTGTCTGCAACAGGGGCGTTTTTCTGAGCGTTTTCAAATGTTCAGTCTTACTCATGTAAACAGTTTTCAGTTTAAGGGCATTTTTATTTTTATTCCAGCTTTTTTACCTACTTATACAGATGAGAATATTGCTCTTCAGCTCTTCACACTACAAATGCAGTCATGTGAATAATAGAGTACAGGCCATGCTAATAATTATTATCTCTTTGTATTGTGTGTGAACTTTACAGATCTGCTGTTTTACTCCGGTGAAGCTGTACTTATTTATCTCTGATTTATTTTAAGCAGTTGTGTGAAACTCCGCTCAGAGTCTTTCTCTGACCGAAAACCGCGGTTTCCTGTGGAAGAGGTGCTTTTTATCTCTCTTAATCAAAGTGCGATTTTTAGGTGCCTTCAAACTGCCACCGTCCTCTCAAACCACACTCTCTCCCTTCTTCTTATAGAAGGTAATATTGCAAAAAATAGACGAAGAACGAAGGTCAATAAGTCATGAGCGTATAAGCTTGCGTAGTGTTTGCCCTGATCTCTTTCGGGATCCCGACTCAGGAGGATGCCCCCGCGACATTACGTTGTGGAGCGTGACTGTTTCCTGGTATCTCATTGCGTAGTCCACTAGAAATAACACAAAGCATTTCCCTGATGCAGTCTGATCTAATGGCCTTTGGAAGGGGATCTAGAGTAATGGAAGTGGGCGCAATGGCGATTCTGGGGTGGCCCACTAGTGAACATATTACCACTCACTTTCTCCCTTCATTCACGAACCGGCGCTTGACCACACCCCCGCTTCCACAGTGGGCTTCACCAAACGCAAATCAGCTGTAACTTCATGCACCTGGCAATTCATGGGTCATTGTCAGTCGTCAACATACACCTGCAAATTCCAAAACCTTCGTAAATCTGGTGTAAATTTGTAGTTCGGTTTGGCGTAAATAAATATTTACACACAACTTTACAGAAAGATTGATTAAATGTGGCCCACTGTTCAGGAAGGGAACATGTTTGCAGTCTTTCTGTCCTCTGAGGCTCTGGGACAAATAATACTTTTCTGACTCATAAGCAGAAGAGACCATAAGACCTAATGCTTAGTTTTTCCTGATGTCGTCATTTTGCTGAGCTCACCCTGTTCTGTATTTTGTTATATTCCGAGGACATCGTGTGGTTAAGCAGCTTTCACACATAGAACCATGACCTAATGTACTTTTTGTCCATCCCTCCACCCACTCTTCTCTCCCTCTGTATTTCCCCCTCTTATAAAGCTCTTACACTCCACTCTATAACACACTGACCACTTTCATGTTTGTGTACATTTATTTACGTTTATTCATTTATTCCAAAGTGACTTACAAATGAGGAAATACAAGCAAAGCAATATATCACATGGAGAACGACACAAGTGGTGTTACCATACACGATTTATAATTGCATTCTAGAGAAGCAAAGTGTGCAGAGTAGAGGTGTAAGAGCCAGTGTAAGTGCAGTTTTTTTTAAGGAGGGGGGAGTTAGGGGTTCACGGAAGAGGTGGGTCTTTAGCCATTTTTTGAAGATAGTGACAGATTCTGCTGTCCGGATTGAGGTTGGAAGGTCATTCCACCACTGAGGCACAGTCAGTTTGAAGGTTCTGGAAAGGGACCTCGTGCCTCGCTGAGTAGGCACTATACCAGGCGTCGGTCGTTAACCAATCTCAGATTACGTGAGAGAACATAAACCTGAAGGAGAGTGTTGAGGTAGGGAGGTGCTGGTCCAGACAAGCTCTTGTACGTGAGCATCAAGGCCTTGAATTTGATGCGGGCAGCTAAAGGAAGCCAGTGGAAGGAGATGAAGAGGGGTGTGGTGACATGGGTCTTTTTGGGCTGGTTGAAGACGAGGCCTGCTGCTGCATTCTGAATCATCTGAAGGGGTTTGATGGGGCTGGCTGGGAGGCCCGGGAGTAGTGTGTTGCAATAGTCCAGTTTTGAGATAACAAGAGCCTGGACTAGTAGATCAGTGAGATAGGGTCTGATGTCTGATGTTATACAGAATGAACCTACAGGACCGTACAGTTGTTGAAATGTGGTCTGTAAAGTTCAAGTGGTCATTGAATCGAAAGTCACCCCAAGGTTGCTGGCTGTCCTGGTTGGTTTGAGTGTGGTTGAGCCAAGCTGTACGGTGAGGTTGTGGTTGATTCAGTGGCAGGCAGAGATGAAGAGAAGATAATTTTTTGCCATGTTGAGCTTAAGGTGGCATTCCCTCATCCAGTTTGAGATGTCATACAGGCTGGCAGAGATGTGTGCTGAGATGGATGGATCTTCAGGCTGGATAGACAAATAGAGTTGATTGTCATCAGCATAGCAGTGATATGAGAAGCCATGAGACTCAATCACAAGCCCAAGAGATGTAGTATAAATAGAAAAGAGCAGTGGACCCAGGGGAAACCCAGGCCTGCTTAAATGAAGTAGGTAATGTTCCGGTGGAGAGGGATGTGTTAAAGATGTGTGTGAGTGCAGGTAGTAGCGTGGGAGAGATGGACCGAAGAAGATAAGAAAGGATAGGGTCCAGAGGACAGGTTGTAGGATGGCTAGAGAAGAGGAGTTTTGAGACATCAAGGAGCCTCCTCACCCAACATCAGCTCCTGACCTCAACCTCCCTAACGCTCTTGTTCGTTTGCGAATGAACACAAAAATCCCAACAGCCACGCCCCAAAATCTAGTGGAAAGCCTTCCCAGTAGAGAGACTGGAGCATATTATAACAGCAAAGGGGGAATAAATCCGGAATGGGACGTTCAACAAGAACATATGGGTGTGATGGTCAGGTGTCCACAAACTTTTGGCCGTATAGTGTATGTAGCTTGTCGTCTGTACACCATTCTGTGAGCTGCTCCACCTCATCCCTGTACGCTGACTCATTATTTACGCTGATGAGGCCCAGACTGTAGTACCATCAACAAACTTGATGCGTTTAGAGCTGTTTTGCTTTGCAGTGTAGTCGTGAGTCAGCAGTGTTAACAGCACAACCAGCCACGGCAATCTGAAAACAGCAACAGGTTTTTATTTATTAAAGAACAACACATTCTTTTTTATATTTACAGTATATTTATATATACTTATAAACATCTCCAAAAGAACTTCTAATCGCTATCTGTGTGCTAATCGCTATCTCATGCTCATCAAACCACTTCCCCTCCTCCACTAGGTTTTCTAGACCACAAACTGCACATTTTGTACTGAATCAGTTTTTTTTTTCCCATAATGCCCTGCACTCTTTTTCTCACACACATCAAGTCTTAATCATGTCTTATATGTTTTAAATTTAGTTTACAAACGCTTCAGATCTCCCCTCACTGAAAAATCGCACGAGTCACACGTGGAATTTACAGATGCGGTTTTAAGACGTTATTTTATGTTATGGGTCGAACATTTTTCAGATTTATGTACATACAGTCAAATGTATTTACGTGACTCCGCATGAGCGGTTTCACGGCGCAACGTGATGAGATGAACCTTCACGTGGTTTACGGTCACACAATCAGATGTGGAAAAACTTGTGCTCACATGTGAAATGTATGGGAGTTTTGCAAAAAAAAATAAATAAATAAATAATAAAATAAATAATACTGTTCTTTAGCACGTTGCAATGCAAACACAGTCAGGGAAATAGTTGTGTGAATAATTAGACACATTTAATAATGATGATTTATTATCTCTGTGTATTGTTGTCATGTGATGATAGGTGAGATGATATTGGTGTTAAAGTGTTAAACGCTTCTCAGATCTTTCTTGTCATAACTGAAAACCACAGCAGGCTTTTCTGTGGAAGAGGTGCATTTGTTTTTCTCGTAGTCAAACTGAAACTTTTTCGTCACCTACAGACACCCAGACCACACTCTCCCCCTCCTCTTTTCAGCTTATATAAACTCTAGAGTCAGGTGATATCTGCATCAATACCATTCTGTCCACATCGTGACCATCGTCATCGTCCGCATCCTCATCGTCATCGTTATGTCCTCCCGTTCTCTCCTGCTGGTTCTGCTGGGTCTCGTCTGCCTTCAGTCCTTCACGGCGGCTCAGAGTAAGATAAAGTCATTTTGTTGTTTTTATAATATTTAAATAAACATCTCCTTACAGTAAACTTCACCATATCAACGATTCGACATTGGTTTTTTTAAGGTGGAGCATCAGGTAGAAAAGGCCCCTGGTGAACGAGCCGTTGCTATAGAAACGAGAACATTAATATAAACCTGTGATTTGCGGCTGCGCTACTGTCAGAGCTGCTGTTATAGAAAATTAATCAACACTTTCCGACCAATCAGAGCCCAGAATTCAATAGTGATGTGGTGCAATTTCAAACATACAAATGCAGCATCTCTTACCAGATTAAAAAAAACATCTAATATGTTTTATTTTTTTTTATTTTTTTTATTGCAACTAAATGCATGAACGTTTTCACACAGATGTGAAAGGACCAGCTCGATGCTGTTTCAATTATCAGAAGCATCGAATCCCTGTAGGAGTCATTACAGTGTATCATGAAACCGAGCGTCAGTGTAAAACACCTGGAGTCATGTAAGCCTTCACCTCCTCATTAATGCTTTTCAAATTCATTTTAATTAGCAATATAAAAGTATTTTCATGTACATTACTGCTTTATGGTTAGGTGTAATATCATCAAACTTTACATTATCTTGGAGGTTTGGGACGTGTGAGATTTTTTCGGTTTTTATTGCAGTTATACACTGATGTTAATCTTCTCTCTCCTCTACAGCTTTACCTTAAGGGACGGCCGTAAGGCGTGTGCAGACCCCAGAGTCGAGTGGGTGAAGAAGAACATGGAAAAAATTGACCAGCGCCTGTTTAAAAGCCTGACCTAAACTCAAACGAGTGTTTAAATCTAAATTTTTTTATTTTATTTTATTTTTTTTTTTTTTACAAAATGAACTTTTTTTTTTTTTTTAATGAATTCATACAGAAAGAATCAAGCTTTTTTTTTTTTTTTTAATTTTTTTTTTACTGTATATCCATTTTTAACCAACTTTTGCTTGAATGAGTCTAGCATTGCTTAACCCAATTAAAGTATAGGCATTGGGGATTGATTACTTTTATTTTTATACATATTAAATCATTTTTTTTAAAATCACATTTTAAAAGAAAACAATGCTGGTCACCTTCAACGACATTAAAATGTTCATGATATCTTTAAAAGCAACATTGGGGTAAAAAAAAACAACAACAACAAACTACTCGGTGTCTTTCATTCTTTCCCATTTTTTTTCTTCCATGTATAGGTTCCTGTTTTGCTGCTAAATTGTGTTTAAATTGTTGGTAGCTACAAGCAGATGTGCACTGAACTACTATAAACAAGCACGACAAAGTACCACATGTCATTGTTTAAAAAATAATACGATATATGATATTCACTGGCAAACTGCTGAGGTATAAGGGGAATAAAACACTTTGGGATGTGCTTCAGGATCAACTTCATTGTGGAAACAGTTACTCTGCTTCATTAGTGATTATTTTACTGTATCAGCACCACACAGAGAGTTTTATTCCTCAGTTACTAATCACAGAATGTAAGCTCTTTATCAGATATTAAGCAGGCTACACTCTGTTATAATGCAACACACTTGACACACGTGACTCTACAGTAGATTGGTTAAACACTGAAATGCATTCAGGTATTTATTATACTATCTATACCTATATTATCTATACTATTCATTTGATAGTTTTGTTAGGAAAAAAATGTGTCACAATTGGCCCACACTGAGTAAACACAGTGGCAATTACAGGACAAAGACTACATATAAAGTGTGTTACTAAGGCTTTAAACTACCGTGAGCCACAAGATTTAGCATCAGTGCACCTTGGCACCGATTCTACACGTCTCTGGAACTACGAGATGTTCTTCTGAACGATATCCCCCCCAGTTGGTGTTGTGATGATGGTGGTGGAAAGTGCTGACTAACACGTCAATCCGAAATGTCTCACAGACTCGAGGCGTGGCGATTTCCATCATTTTCATTTAATCATCCTCATCGAACCATTCAGTGAGTCCTCTTGCCCTGTGGATGGGCGCGGGGTCACTCTGGAACTGACCACGCCCCTCATTTGATAAAGATAGATCAGGTCAGAAGGACTTTGTGCTGATTCGGAATGAGTTTTGCCTCTGAGGCGACAAGTGGAACAAAAATAAATCCCCCATCAGGATCGAACCGGAACCATCGTTTTTCCTTTAATTTGTCATGCATGTATAGCTCATTATGTGTTTAGGTCGGCTTGTACCGTGGCTCCATTTAGAACAGGTGTGTTAAAATCATCTTAGGTAACCAATCTGGGGCCCGACCAGAAAAACCAGTTTAGTAGACCAACGACAAATCAATCAGGTCCTCTTAAATATGTTAATGGAAAATGCAAAACTACAACTGTGTATTTCTGAAAGTCCCTTCTTGCCTCTTATATATATATATATATGACACTTACAGTACCTTACCTTTATAAGGAAAATTCACACCTTTTGTAATTAGGGAAGCTTAGTTTATGCGTGAGCGTGTGTGAGCGTGTGCTATCATGATCATAATAATAATATGTGACTATTTTGACCTTAAGAAGACATTTCACTACTCTCCATTATGCAAAGCAATTTCTAGAAAAAAAAGTGGCTTTTAATTGACAAATTCTTCTTCTTCTTCTTTTTTTTTTTTTGATGGGTCAAAATATTTCCACCTGATTACTGAAATTAAACAGTCGGGCAGCTGCAGATGACAAAATTTATATTAATGCACTCGTGGAGGGTTGGACAGTGATCTATTATTAGCTCTGTATGTGAGCATCTTATTACTCAACAGGAAGCCAGTGTAGTGACAGAGCATAAGGCTGCATGAGTGAATGTAGGAGGACTCCTACCTGTTCATCTATACTCAGGAACACCAATAGGCCCAGAAGACAGCTGAAAAACTCCTGTCGTAGATGACAGAAGAATTTTCCCTGGTGACGAAAAAAAAAAAAAAAAAAACCTTCACAAGTTCAAGTTCAAGTTCAGTTTATTTGTATGGCGCTTTTTACAGTGGACATTGTCCCAAAGCAGCTTTATAGAGATATATAAATTCAGGATATAGATTTTAAATGTATGAATTTATCCCCAATGAGCAGCCAGAGGCGACGGTGGCGAGGAAAAACTCCCTGAGACGATATGAGGAAGAAACCTTGAGAGGAACCAGACTCAAAAGGGAACCCGTCCTCATCTGGGTGACACCGGATAGTGCGATTATAAATAAATAAATCCCTTCTATAAGTGTGCTAATGCTACATGGTCAAATAGCAGTTGTGAAACCATGAAAATTCATTACAGTTTTTATATGAAGACTATTTTGTTGAACTTCTCCACTGTTCACTGATGCAGACTTGAGTGCCAAACTGTTTGTGGCGATCGCAGTCCTAAAGCCATCATAGCATAGCTGTTCATATGAATTGAGGTCCAAAGCCATCATTATGGATTTTAAGTGGTACCATCCTCAGTAATCTCAACAGTTGACCAGATGAAGAACATGCTCCAGGTGTCAAAGTCAACAATCAAGAGAAGTCTTCACCAGAGTAAATGCGGAGGGTTAAAACCCATTTCTGGGCCTCAGAAACCTTGTACAGTTCTGGAACAACATCCTATGGAGAGATTCGACAAAGATGAACTTATACCAGAATGCTGGAAAAGGGAAGGAACTGCTCAGGATCTCAAGCGTACCACCTCATCTTATGGCCTGGGCGTGTACAGCACAGTGGAACTGGTTCTGTTGTATTTATTGATGATGTGATTGCTGACAAAAGGATGTCAGCAGGATGAATTGTGAAGTGTATACATTCAGCCAAATGCGTCAAAACTCATTGGAACGGAGCTTCACGGAGCAGACAGACAATCAGACATACAAGGCGTACTTCGAAAGCAACCCAATACTTATTTAAGGCGACGGAGTGGAACGTTCTGCAATGGCCAGGTCGATCCCCTGACCTCAATCCAACTGAGCTGTATCTCACTTACTAAAGACAAAAGTGAAGACAAAACACCCCAAGAACAAGTAAGAAGTGAAGACAGCTGCAGTAAAGCGTGTGGTGGGTCGAATGGCACATATACAAAAGTGCTGTAATTCCTACACCATTCATCTGATTTGGATATAGACCCCCTCAAATTAAACCTGGTTTCAATTAAAAATATAATAACTCCAATATACTTTGACAGACAGCTTAAATATCGATAATTTACCGTATACACCTGACAGGAGATTTATTTTAACGCTAATATTGTTGAGGTGTGAATGTATTTGCACTCTTTCTGCCCTCAGAAGTGTATATTTTGACTCATAAACAGAAAATACGAATCGAATCAGCACGAGTCAATAACGGCGCTGTCTGACCGAGGATCAAACCTGGATTTTTTCTGTCGTCGTCATTTTATTAAACTCACCCTGTTCTATTTTGTAAAATTACGAGGGAGTCGTGCGGTTAAGCAGCTTTCACATATAACACCATGAGCTAATTTCCTATCCCCCCCCCTTTTTTTCTTTGTCTGCATTTTCCATGATTATAAAGTTCTTACGCCGCACTCTATACCCCACTGACCACTACATGGGCGTGTGTCTCTCCCACGTCACACACTCCGTATACATTGATTATAAATTGATTATTTGCCTATAACAGCACGTCCCCAAGCGTTTTATTCCTCTTACACCACAGCGACTTGTCAACAATGGCATCATTTTTAACTATTAAAGAACAACACGTACTCTTTGGCTTGTTATAGTTACATTTAATGTGGTGGAACACATTATTTCTAGCAGAAATCACACCCATATGTGCTTGTTGAACATCCCATTCCAGATTTATTCCCACTTTGCTGTTATAATAAGCTCCACTCTCTCTCCTAGGAAGGCCTTCCACTAGATTTCGAGGCGTGGCTGTGGGGATTTTTGTGTTCATTCGCAAACGAACAAGAGCGTTAGGGAGGTTGAGATCAGGCGCTGATGTTGGGTGAGGAGGCTCCAGTTCCGGTTCATCCCAATGGTGTTCAATGGGGTTGAGACCTTCTTCCAACCTCAACACACCATGGAGCTTCATGGAACAGGTTCGGGCCTCTCAGTTCCAGTGAAGGGAAATTGTAAAGCTATACGACGGAGAAGAACCACGTATAGATGTGACGGTCAGGCGTCCATATACTTTGGACCATAGGGTGTATTATGCCAGGTGTGTCAAATGTATGTACTTGGATTGATACGTGCAGCTTTAATGGCATAATGTGGTGAAACGAACAGATCAACGGTTTGATTCACCACATTAAATAATTTGTGTTACGTATTATGACCATTTTTATTATCTTTTTATTAAAAGATTAAAAAAAAAGGAATATTGTTCAGTACTTTTCACTTCAAACACAGGCAAAGGAATAATGAAGTACAATGTCGTGTGAATAATAATATTCATTTATTATCTCTGTTTCACTTCAGTAAAGTCGCACTTGCTCGTCATTATTTTACTCGATGTGTTTAATACAGTGGTCTGGGGTAAATTCTCACCTTCGGTGAAAACCACAGGTGGGTATTCTATGGAAGATTTATTTATTTTTTTGTCCCTCTTAGTCAAAGGGGAATTTTTATTGCCACCTTCACACAAGCAAACCACACTCTCCCACTCTTCTTATGGGCTTATATAAACTGAAGAGGAAGGGGATCTGTATTGATACCATTCTGTTCACAACGTGACCATCATCATCATCATCATCATCATCATCATCATCACCACCATCATCAGCAGTCATGGTCTCTCGTTGTCTCCTGCTGGTCCTGCTGGGTCTCGCCTGCCTTCAGTCCTTCACAACAGCTGAGGGTAGGTCTATCTTTTTAATACGTTTTATTAACGTTGTAATATAACTATTTTCGGTACATATTATACATATACTGTACGTTTACACTTACATTCATGTCACTGAGTATTTTGACTACTTTAAAATAAACTAGACTGGTGTTATTACTCATTAACCCTCCCCTGGTTTATACTGATGCTGAATTCCCTAAAAAGACGACCAGGTTGCTGAAAATAACCAGCGTTAATAAACAGGGTTAACGATGGGGTGGGTTAACGATCCTAATGTTGATTGTTTTACTACACCAGCATGTCTCCAAGTGTGTTATTTCTCTTATAACACGGCAACTTGCGAACAGTTACAGCATGACATCATACGTTTTATCTGACTATAGTTTTATTTATGGTGTTGTGGACCATCCACAAGACACGTCAGTTCCTGTTCTCATTTATCTTAGCAGCTATAAACAGTCTTCTCATTAGTCTCTTTTTTTTTTTTTAACTCTGTCATGAAGTTAAAAGATGCAGCTTGTCATGTTACTAAGAAAATCCTCTGTCCTGAAGGTGCTGGAAAAACTCAACAGCTTTACCTCTGGCTGTTACTTTAAATCTTTATTAAACATTTAATCACAGAATTAAATGCAGAAATGTTTTCACACAGCGGAAAATGGACCACGTCAATGCTGTTTCAATTTCCAGAAACATCGGATCCCGGTAAAAGTCATTACAGGGTATAAAGAAACAGCGCGTCAGTGTCAGAAACCTGGAGTCATGTAAGCTTTCACTCCCTCATTTATTTATTATCTGTTTTACTTTAAAATAATAATATTTTGGAGGTTTGAAACATTTTGGAACATGACTTTCTTATATTATAGCAGTTTTACACTGACATCAGTCTTATCTCTGCTCTGCAGCTTCACCCTAAAGAAAGGCCGTGATGTGTGTGTAGACCCCGGTGTGGAGTGGGTGCAGAACAACGTGAAAGCAGTTGACCAGCGCCCGACCCCACCTTAAACCACTGCTTAAATCCTCTCTCCATTAATAAGCAATTAATGTTATTATTATTATTATTATTTTTTACAAAAAGCACTTTTTATGTATTTAGACAGAAGCAATAAAGCTTTTTTTTTTTTTTTTTTTTACTCTGTAGCCTATTTAAACAAACTTTAGCTTGAATTATTCTAGCATTGTTTAACTGAATAAAACTATAGGCTGTGAGGATGAATTAATTATATTTTTATACATATTAAAGGACATTTTAAACCGCATATTATGACTGCGTTTCTATTTTTTTAACCACATTTTCACACATCTTTGATGCTCGCCATGAAGGGGTTGAATAATTCTGAGACTGGAGAAGTCATTATAAGTTGCATTTTCAGTTGAATTTGGGGAAACCGCTCGAAGCGTTCGTCGTGTTGAACTATTTCAGTTGCTTTTGTTTGATCTGTTCATCGCAAACAGCTGAAAGTCTGTACGTTTTGACAATAAACCCGATTTGCGATGGGGGTTGAATCATTCTGATTGCAACTGTACATGGAGTACAAAAAAAATTCTGTCTCCAGTCACTCAGGATCTCGATAGACTTAGAAAATGATTCATTATCATGAGGAATTGTGAAAATTCACACTTGTTATTTTTCTTGGTTAATAATTGCGGGGACGCCCCGAACGTAAAACAATTTCATGTACATGAAATGTGCATAAAGTTTTTCCAGTGTGGAAACGGCTTTTTTTTTTTTTTTTTTTTTAGAAAAAAAAATCTAAATAGTGCATCTTTAAGTACTAATAATTGACCATCATTGAGATTCAGTCTGCTTTAAATATTTTTTATTAGCAATAAAAGGACAAAGATATACTCCAAAAACACACCATTACAAAGATCATTATAAGATATGGATAATGGATCTGGCAAAAACATTTACAATTACAGCGGTAGAACATCTATGTGATAATAATAATAATAATAATAATAATAATAATAATAATAATATATGTAGTATAAACAGTGGTATAAATATAGTAAATCATAAAATAAAAGCAGTAAATAAAATCGAGTAGTGAATAGTACAATATAATAATAATAATAATAATAATAATAATAATAATAATAATAAGCCACGATTTGATGACGAGCTATTAAATCATTATATCGACACACCTACTGTTTGGAGATGATTGGGGAAGCTGAAGACAGATGGTTTAGCTCCATCTCTAATCCTGACAGTCTGACCTGAAGGTTTGAAGTGCTCACTGCATAGCACGGAGAACTCACTCCTCAACTGGTTCTCTTTGGGGAAACCTCAGCCCCAAACAGCCCCAAACAGCCCCAGGATGCACACGAGACAGGAATCCATACACCAGTCCAGTTATGGAGAGTTATGGCAAGTTGCCCGGATCAATATGGCGGCGATGTTGACGTGCGAACCAGCGGCCATTGCGGCATCTATGACTGCGTCCGAAATCGCATCACTATAACAGTACCTACTGCACTCGATTCAGTACCTACTGCACTCGATTCAGTACCTACTGATCAGTATAAGTGGTAAAAGCATAAATAGATTCGGACAGCTCTTCCGCGTCAGTCCCGTTGCATTATGGGATAGCGCAGTATCCACAGTGTCCAGTGGTGCTATACTGCAGAATCGACGCGGAAGTATTGATCATCCGGGTATTTCTCGCCTACTGTGTTTATGAATACTGAGAATTCGGACGTATTACTGCTGTGGTGCGCTGTGTATTCGGGTAGTTGGGATATTCGGACGCAGATATTCGGACTGTATCAGCGGCTGAGCAGTAGGTACCGACCCGAATGTAGTAGGTTCTGTCACAGTGCTAAAGCTAGGCGGCGTCGCATTACGTGCGTTTGACGTCACGTGCCATCGACTGGGAAACGGCTTATACTTCCGGTTAGCAACAACAACAAAAAAACCCCTTTGGGGTGTGTACTGTCCGAGGTGTGTTTTCGAACCGAATAATCGATAGAGATTCGTTGATAACCATATTCATATTCATTATCGATTTGTTTGCAGCTCTAGTTCACACCATCCTCCTCCTCCTCCTCCTCCTCCTCATCATCATCATCATCACCACCATCAGCAGTGATGTTCCTGCTGGTTCTGCTGGTTCTCACCTGCCTTCAGTCCTTCACAACAGCCGAGGGTAAGATAAAAGATAAATCTTTTAATATGCTATATTAATATTATAATATAACTACAGCTGCGCTGCTGTCAGAGCTGCAGTTACAGGAAATTAATCAACACCTTCTGACCAATCAGAGTCCAGAATTCAACAGTGATGTGGTGCAGTCTAAATGCAGCATCTCATACCAGATTAAAAAGCATGTAATATGTCTTTATTGAACATTTAATCACAGAATTAAATGCAGAAATGTTTTCACACAGCGGACAATGGACCAAGTCAATGCTGTTTCAGTTTCCAGAAACATCGGATCCCAGTAAAAGTCATTACAGGGTATAAAGAAACAGCGCGTCAGTGTCAGAAACCTGGAGTCATGTAAGCTTTCACTCCCTCATTTATTTATTATCTGTTTTACTTTAAAATAATAATATTTTGGAGGTTTGAAACATTTTGGAACATGACTTTCTTATATTATAGCAGTTTTACACTGACATCAGTCTTATCTCTGCTCTGCAGCTTCACCCTAAAGAAAGGCCGTGATGTGTGTGTAGACCCCGGTGTGGAGTGGGTGCAGAACATCATGAAAGCAGTTGACCAGCGCCCGACCCCACCTTAAACCACTGCTTAAATCCTCTCTCCATTAATAAGCAATTGATTTGTTTAGTTTGTTTGTTTGTTTGTTTGTTTGTTTTAAATAAAAAGCACTTTATATTTATATATAATTAGACAGGAGGAATAAAGCTTTTTATCATAAACCAAAAATCTTTTTAAAATTTTTTTTTATTATAAATCAAATCATTTAAACAAGCTTTTGTATGACCAAGTCTAGCATTGTTTAACTGAATAAAACTATAGATTTTGAGGATGAATTAATCATATTTTTATACATATTAAAGGACATTTTAAACTGCATATCATGAGTACGTCTCTATTTCTTTAACCACATTTTCACATTTTAAACGAAAACAATGTTGGTCACCTTCAGAGAGGTTAAAATGTTCATGTGATAGCAATGTTTGAAAATTAAAAAAATAAATAAATAAATAAAAGTTGTTTTTTTTCCGCTGCTCGGTATCTCTCATTCTTTCACACGTCCTCCTATCTGAACTCCTTCGGGTTCCTGTTCTGTTGCCAAATTGTGTCCGAGTTGTTGATAGCTACAATGGCCGCTACACAAACAGAAGAGAGTTTGGTGTTAGGAAAACATCTACCTCGTGAGGTCTTCCTCATTTGGCCACGAGAACAGATTCAGCGTCAATACACCTTGGTATCAAGTCTACATGTCTCTGGAACTATGAGATAAACACCTGTCTTCTAAACAGTGTTCACTCATTTGGTGCTGTGACGATGGTGGTGGAAAGTGCAGACTAACACGTCAATCCAGAATCTCTCGATGATCATTATCATTTAATCATCCTCACCGAACCATTCAGTGAGTCCTCTTGCCCTGTGGATGGGGTCGGAGTCACCCTGGAACTGACCACGCCCCTCATACGATAAAGATGATCGATCAGAAGAACTTCGTGTTGATTTGGAATGATGTTTACCTCTGAGGCAACGAGTGGAGCAAAACAATGTGAGCAAAATTAAATGTCAACAAGAGTCATTGTTTTACCTTTAATTCGTAGCTCATTATGTGTATAGCTCATAGACTATTTTGACATTAAGTGGACAATTTACTAGTCTCCATTAAGCAAAGTCAGTTTCTCCATACCACCTTATCTTATGGTGTTGGTGTGTACGGCTGCCAGTTGAGCTGGTTCAGTTGTATTTATTGGTGATGTGACTGCTGACAAAAGCCGCATGATGAATGCTAAAGTGTACAGGGCTATATTATCTGCTCACTTTCAGCCAAACCCAATACTTTTTAAGGCAAATAATGGAATGTTCTACGGTGACCAAATCAATAACCTGGCCTGAATCCAACTGAGCTGCATTTCACTTGCTGAAGGCCAAACTGGAACTGCAGACAGCTGAAGTTAAGGGCTGGCAGAGCATCACTAGGGCAGAAACCAAGCATCTGGTGATGTCTATGGGTTCTAGACTAAAGTCAGTCATTGACTGCAAAGGATTTGCAACCAAGTATTAAAAATGGCCGGAGGTGGAATGGGCTACCTGACTCCTCCCCTTGTTATTGGGGGAAGCCCAGCTTGCCGGCCAGCAGCTGCCATCATGGACCCAATTGTCAAGAGGGCGGTCTTGCAGTGGGTTGGCCGGACACCAGAGGAGCACCGCTGATGTTTCAGATTGCTGCATTGTCAGCCGCCCCTTTGCCTACGCTCAGCAGCTGAAGGACTCCTGATGTTGGTGGTTGATGGCGGAGGACCGGGATATGGAACAGAACATCTAGCTGATGCTACTGGAGCAATTATTCTCTCAACTCCTGACAGTAGGGATAGTGGGTCCCGTACCACTGGGACATGGTACAGATCATTGAGCTGGTGCTACTGGAGCAATTCATTTCTGAAATCCCAGTAGGAACAGCAGAGTGGGTCCAGTGCCACCCGGCCGTGTCCTTTTATGAAGCCGTTCAGCTGGCGTTGGATCACTTGGCGGCAGTGCCTCTCTTTCTCTCTCTCTTTCTCTCTCTCACTCTCTCTCTCTCTCTCTCTCTCTCTTCTCTCTACTATTCCTTCTCTGATGTCTCTCCCAGCTCTCCGCACACATAGAATCTTCTGTGCCCATGAGGACTGGGGCAAAGCCCAGTCAGGCCCAATGTGCCCTCATGGAAGCGGGAACACTGATCTGGATCCCTGATGTGCTGCAGGCTTCCCCTGATCGAGCAGAAACATACTGCGTGTCCATGAGTAAACAAGGGCGTACACATCAGGCCTTGGTGGACTCAGGGTGTAACCAGACCACCGTCCTTCAAAGCCTGAGTCAGAGATGGGCAGTGGAAAATGCAGGATTGGTGAAGGTAAGGTGTGTGCGCAGGGATGTTCATGAGTAACCGCTGGTGTCAGTCATTATTAAATTTCGGGGGTAAAAACATAAAGGGGAGGTAGCAGTTAGTCTTCAGCGTTGAATGACGGAATACTCCACCAGACGGAGTACTTTTGTCCCAGGTGGTGGAGTGGGAGGAGCGCCCTGTTCTTTACAACAGCCAGAAGCTCTCAGTAAGATAGCGCGATAGAGAAGGAGTGTCTGGCAATCAAGTGGGTGGTCCTTAAAATCTGATACTACCTACTGGGGCACACCTTTACCCTCCTTTCCGATCACGCCCCGCTCCAATGGCCCCAATGCATGAAGGATGCCAATGTGTAGATCACTTATTGGTATCTGGCGCTTCAGTCATTCAAATTTGAGGTGGTCCACAGGCCGGGGGCACAGATGTTAGTGGAGGATTACCTCTCCCACCAGGGAGAGCTGCAAGCCTGATGGATCCCTGGCAGTGGAGATATGTGGCAGCGGGGGTATGTTTGAGTGAAGAGGAGGCCAGTTGAACTGTCAGGTAATGCTTGATGCTTCTAACCTTCGTCTTATTACCACCAGTCTACTTATTTGTGGTTGTTTGTGCTTTCAATGACTGCCATAACTAGAGAGAGAGAGAGAGAGAGAGAGAGAGAGAGTGAGTGATGCAGCTGTGAAAGCTGCGAAAGCTGTGAGCTAGTGACGGGCCTTTTTCTGTTGGTTTGTCTTTTTTGTTGAGTTTTTGAAAGTGTGCTGAAAATTAAACGTGACCATGGAGCTCTGTTAAAAGTCCGCCTACCTCCCGAGTCTTAAAATGAAAATGTATTAACTTATATACAATATACTGTGATGGACAGCTGAAATAGCAAAAACGTTGTCAAAGGCCAAATATGTATAAACCTGACTATATTTTTCTTTTAAGCTAATGCTAGTATTGTTAAGCAGTGAATGTATTCGCACACGTTCTGCCCTCTCATTAAAAGAAGATACAAATCAAATCAGCACAAATTAGTGACGATGCTGTCTGACTGAGGAATAATTCACATTTTTTACTGTCATCATCATTTTATAAATCTCTTCTTTTTTTTTTTTTGTAATATTATGAGGGAGGTGTGTGGTTAAGCAGCTTTGTCATATAAAACCATGACCTAATTTTCTTCCTATCCACCCCTCCCCAACTCTTCTCTTTCTCTGTGTTTTCCATGCTTGGGTGTTTCTGCAACTATGGGCATTTTTAAGTCCCAGCAGTGAAAGTTCTTACGCCGCACTCTATACCCCACTGACCACTACATGGGCGTGTGTGTTTCTCCCACGTCACACACTCCATATACATTGATTATAAACTGATTATTTGCCTATAACAGCACGTCTCCAAGTGTTTTATTCCTCTTACACCACAGCGACTTGTCAACAATGACATTATTTTTTATTTATGAAAGAACAACACGTACTCTTTGGCTTTTTATAGTCACATTTAATGTAGTGGAACGTCTGCCAAACACTTGGCACTTCTTTCGCTTTATGCGTGTTACTCTCATCTTCATCGAACCGATTTCCCCTCCCCCACTAGACTCTGTTGACCACAACCTGCACAATTTCTGCTGAACTCGTTTTTCTCCCCCTCATAATCATCTGCACTCTTTCTCTCTCACGCGTTCAGGCTGATTCGCAACTTGTAACTAAAGTTTTGTTTTCAAATACTGAAAATATACCCTTACCGAAAATCACATGAACTTCACACAGGTCACATGTGGAATTTACACATGCGGTTTTTAGACATTTCACATGTTATGGTGCACACGTCTTTTAACATGTATGTAGTGCAAGTGGCTTTATTTTTCAAAATGATTTTCTCACCATTGACTAACCGTTTTTTAAACGTGTTCACGTACGCCATACGGCCAAAAGTTTGTGGACACCTGAACGTCACATCCATATGTACTTGTTGAACATCCCATTCCAGATTTATACCCCTTCCTTTTACTATTATAGGTCCACCTTCCACCTTCTTCCAACCTTAACACACCATGTCTTCATGGAGCTTCCTGGAACAGGTTCGGGCCTCTTAGTTCCAGTGAAGGGAAATTGTAAAGCTACAGCACACAAAGACATTCTATACAATTATGTGCTTCTGACTTAGTGGCAACAGTTTGGAGAAGAACCACATGTAGGTGTGATGGTCAGGCGTCCATATACTTTTGACCATATAGAGTATTATGCCAAATGTGTCGAACGTACGTGCTTGGATTCATACGTGCAGTTTTAATGGCATAATGTGTTGAAATGCACCTTCACCTGTTGTTCAGTCACATACGCACGTGTAGAAAACGTGTGCTGACGTGAAATCTAGGGGATTTTTCAGAATCAATATTTTTTTTCCGCTTACCGGAAATGATTTTTTTAGAAGATCTGTTTTATTAATTATACCATCTCTACAGATTTACTGTTTCACTTCAATAAAGTTGCACTTGTTCATCTTTTATTTTACTTTATGTGTTTAATACAGGAGTGTGAGATGAGTTTGAGAGCAAAGTGTTAAACGCTGCACAGTTTCTCGTTTTAGCTGTAAACCGCAGTCGGGTATTCTATGGAAGATGTCTTTTCTTTCCCTCTGAGACGAAGTGGAACTTTTTCATCACCTACGAACACCAAAACCACACTCTCCCCCTCCTCTTTTCAGCTTACAGTATATATACTCAAGTGTCAGGTGATATCTGCATTAATACCATTCTGTTCAGATCGTTACTATCATCCCCATCATCATCATCATCATCATCATCACCATCAGCAATCATGTCCTCACGTTCTCTTCTGCTGGTTCTGCTGGTTCTCGCCTGCCTTCAGTCCTTCACAATGGCTGAGAGTAAGATAAAGTTAATGTTTTTATTATTTAACTATGTTTGGGTAATTATTATTATTATTATTATTATTATTATTATTATTGTTATTATCCATTTGCGAACAGTTACAACATGGCATCAGATATTTAATCTGGTCATAGTCTTGTTGTGGAATGTCTGTAGCTTGAGAAAGCACAAAATGTGATCTGAGCACTGACACTGGAGACTCCTTACATAAACGTTAAATAAATGTCTCCTCACAGAAAACTTCACCCTACAATCGATTACACACGTTTTTCATCTGATGATGTGGCGCGTCCACTGTACAAGTCCCTGTGAATGAGCTGTTGCTATAGAAACGATAACGTATTAGAACGTGTGCATTAATATAAATCTGTGATTTGCGGCTGCGCTACTGTCAGAGCTGCTGTTATAGAAAACTAATCAACACCTTCTGACCAATCAGAATCTAGTATTTGACTCCACTGTGGTACAATATAAAACATACAAATGCAGCATCTCTTTCCATATGTTTTTTAAAAAATAAAATGTTATTGAGTATTTAATCACAGTACTAAGTGTGTGAATGTTTTCACACAGATACCCATGGACCAGATCAATGCTGTTTCAGTTACCAGACACATCGAATCCCTGTGAAACTCATTACAGCGTATCATGAAACAGAACGTCTGTGTAAAATGCCTGGAGTCATGTAAGCTTTCTCTCTTTATTATTATTATTATTTATTTATTTTGATTAATATTAATAATAAAGTTGTATTTCCATGTCCATTATTGCTTTATGGTTGTGCATAATATCAGCTTTAAAATAATCTAACTTTAAATAACCTGGGAGGTTTGGGGCGTGTGAAAATGTTTAATTTCCTGTCTATATTGCAGTTTTACACTGACCTCAATCTTCTCTCTCCTTCTGCAGCTTTACCCTGAAGAACGGCCGTCGTGTGTGTGCAGACCCCGGAGCCGAGTGGGTTCAGAAACACATGAAAACAGTTGACCAGACTTTAAAAGAAAACAATGTTGGTCATCTTCAAAGAGGTTAAAATGTTCATGTGACATCTTTGATTGCGACATTTGAAAATTTGAAGAAAAAATAAAATAAAAAAATAAATAATAATAATAATAAAAAGTTGTTTAGTTATTTAGGATCTTTCATTCTTTCACATTTTGTATGAGTTCCTGTCTTGCTGCCAGATTGCGTTTGATTTCTTGAGGTCCACATGCAAACTGATACTTACACTATAACTATAAACAAAATAATGTTGTTCTTTAATAAATAAAAAAAAAAAACTCTTCTGTTTGATGGTGTTGTTGATTGTCTTTACTTCACAAACATACTGTACCTTGACAATCTAGACCAAGTGGTTGTCAGAGTTATCTGTGAAGGGCCTGTGTGGCTGCAGGCTTTCATTCCAACCGAATAAGAGGTCCACATGATGGTTGACTGCAGACCAAGATGAACTGATTAAACAAGTCAGGTGTGGATCCTGTCTGGTTGGAATGAAAGCCTACAGCCACACAGGCCCTTTGCAGATTGAAGATTAATGACCCATGACCTAGACTTTGAATTTCACAGTTACATCAGCAAATATTCTTGGGTTAAACTGGTGCCACCTGTTGTCCATTGATATTAATGCAGCAGGCCACATCAGGCAAACAGAAGAGAGTTCAGTGTTTGGAGAAAGACGTGACAGTTTGTGTAGACCACTATAAGACACAGACGGGTCACAGCTAAAGCAGAAACCAATATAAAGTGTGTTACTAAGGCTTTAAGCCACCAAAAGCCTGTAATTTACTGTAAATGTATTATTATTATTATTATTATTATCATTATTATTATATATTGTGTGTGTGTGTGTGTGTGTGTGTGTGTGTGGACCGCTGTGCTGAAAGTAACATTATCTGACATGTGTTTTAGTTTGATATTTTATTCCCCCATTTTAAGCTCTTGAGGTTCCTGTGAACACGTTTGCACTTTTTCTGTCCCCTGGGGTTCTGGGATTTAAAAAAAAAAAAAAAAAAAGCTATTTTGACTTGTGAACAGAAGAGACAAATTATTTTTATTTGTATTTTTATTGTTGCTAAAGTATACAAGAACAAGGTGAATAGAAAAGACAAATTATCTGCCACATTTCGATATTTTTCTGTTGTCACTGTTTTTTTAAACTCGCTCTGTTGTCTGTCGCAATATTACATGGAAAGTGTGGTAAAGTGGCTTTATCGTATAAAACCACGACCTAATTTACTTCCTGTTCCCCCCTCCCCCACACTTCACTTTCTCTCTATATTGTGATGGGAAAAAACATGACCTGCTGCTGCTGCTGCAAAAAAAAAGCATAATGATGTCAAACAAACAAATCAGCAGTAAATCTTTTTTAAGACAGAGAAACCCACCAGATGCAGAAGGGGATTATGATGCTACAAACCAGCTGCATTATATCATTAATGTAATAAACTGGTTTATATCAGTGACCACCGCATCAAATCAGTAAGTTGTTTGCATGTCAACACTTGACATCTTTATAATGTTTTTTTTTTTTAAATTTTATCAGACATTGTCCTTCACTGAACATGCAGATGCCAACAGTAACAATGTCCATTCTAAAAAAGTTAATTAAATGTGTTAAGTCAACAAGCAATCACTGACCACAATTGTTCCCTCCAACCAATCACCGAACACCACTGTTCCCACCAACTAATCACCGAACACCACTGTTCCCTCCAACCAATCACCGAACACCACTGTTCCCTCCAACCAATCACCGAACGCCACTGTTCCCTCCAACCAATCACCGAACACCACTGTTCCCACCAACCAATCACCGAACACCACTGTTCCCTCCAACCAATCACCGAACACCACTGTTCCCTCCAACCAATCACCGAACACCACTGTTCCCTCCAACCAATCACCGAACACCACTGTTCCCTCCAACCAATCACCGAACACCACTGTTCCCTCCAAATAATCACCGATCACCCCTGTTCCCTCCAACTAATCACTGATCACCCCTGTTCCCTCCAAATAATCACCGATCACCCCTGTTCCCTCCAACTAATCACTGATCACCCCTGTTCCCTCCAAATAATCACTCATCACCCCTGTTCCCTCCACCTAATCACTGATCACCACTGTTCCCTCCAACCAATCAATGAACACTACTGTTCCCTCCAACCAATCACCGAACACCACTGTTCCCTCCAACTAATCACTGACCACAATTGTTCCCTCCAACCAATCACCGAACACCACTGTTCCCTCCAACTAATCACTGACCACAATTGTTCCCTCCAACCAATCACCAAAAACCACTGTTCCCACCAACTAATCACCGAACACTACTGTTCCTTCCAACTAATCACCGAACACCACTGTTCCCTCCAACCAATCACCGAACACCACTGTTCCCTCCAACCAATCACCGAACACCACTGTTCCCTCCAACCAATCACTGAACACCACTGTTCCCTCCAAATAATCACCGATCACCCCTGTTCCCTCCAACTAATCACTGATCACCCCTGTTCCCTCCAAATAATCACTGATCACCCCTGTTCCCTCCAAATAATCACTGATCACCCCTGTTCCCTCCAAATAATCACTGATCACCCCTGTTCCCTCCACCTAATCACTGATCACCCCTGTTCCCTCCAACCAATCAATGAACACTACTGTTCCCTCCAACCAATCACCGAACACCACTGTTCCTTCCAACTAATCACTGACCACAATTGTTCCCTCCAACCAATCACCGAAAACCACTGTTCCCTCCAAGTAATCACTGATCACCCCTGTTCCCTCCAACCAATCAGCGAAAACCACTGTTCCCACCAACTAATCACCGAACACCACTGTTCCTTCCAACTAATCACTGAACACCACTGTTCCCTCCAACCAATCACCGAACACCACTGTTCCCTCCAACCAATCACCGAACACCACTGTTCCCTCCAACCAATCACTGAACACCACTGTTCCCTCCAACTAATCACTGAACACCACTGTTCCCTCCAACTAATCACTGAACACCACTGTTTGTTCCACCTTTTTTCTTTGTTTTAAACCCTCTTCTTGGACATATTTATAGTAATAAACTTGAGTTATTCCATCTGTAACTGTCTCCTTCATGTCTATTTCCAAAATCCTCACTACAACTACATGCTTTTATCTGTGTTCTTGACAGATGTGTATTTTTAAAACTGCAATGCAAATAAAATTGAATTAAAATGAAGGAAACCTCTAGTTTGTCAGTGAGCAACACAAAGCTAGTAGAATCAGAAAGTTGGTAGCTTGCTTGACCTTCACGCACAGTATGTAGAACACAGACACTGTATGTGACTTGTGTGTGTGACAAATACCATGCTGATCGTTATCTCTTTATCACCAAACCAATTTTAGCTCCTGCTGACCACAAACAGCACATTTAGCACTGAGGGTGGTTTTGCTTCTTATCATGGTCTGTGACCTTTCCATGGATGCTCAGGCCTGCCCTTTTCGTACTCTTTATAAATGCTGATCGCTTGGTCTTATTAGAACTGTTTTATTTGCCGTTCATTCAGTTAAATTATTTGGTGTGTTTATTCTGATTTGTTTCTTTCACCTACATTTGAAATGAAAGATTATAAGAACACTAAAGTATCAACACTTATGCTCGTTTAATTACAATAATGAACCGTGTGCTTGGGTTTATTGTGTGATTGTGTTGCAGTGTTGATAGTAGACATAAATATGCTATTTACTCGAATAAAGCACTGCTCAGTTCTGTGTAAGTTAGTGTGAAAACCTACGTTCCTGTAGTGTACAAGAACAAAGCAAATAGCAGAGACAAAACCACACGGCACAAATAACTGCTGATGCTGTCAGATTTTGATTTTTTTCCTTGTCATTGTTTTTGCTAAACTCACTCTGTTCTATATCGCGATATTACAAGGGAAGTGTGTGGTAAAGAGGCTTTATCTTATAAAACCATGACCTAATTTTCTTCCTGTCCACCCCTCCCCCACTCTTCTCTTCTTCTATATTTTGTAAATGGATGAGAAAACATGACCTGGTGCACAAAAGCATGATGATATAAATAAAACAACAGTAAATCCGGGAGCTATTTTCTAACATGGAGAAATCTGCTGGATGAACGTATTTAAAAAGCAGCTTTTTGGGCAGACATTAGCGATTATCCTGCACTTGATACGGCTCTCCTCTTCACATCACAGCTTCTGTTATACTAATTAAGAGGGCAGGTTCACTCAACTCACAACCAGTGTGTGAACCTGCGACTAATCACTGATCACTATTGTTTCCTGCAACTAATCACCGGTCACCGCTGTACCCCGCAACTAATCAGCGATCACCATTGCACTCTGCGACTAATCATGGATCACTATTGTTTCCTGCTAATAATCACAGATCACCATTGTTTCCTGCGACTAATCACCGACCACCATTGTTTCCTGCGACTAATCACCGATCACCATTGTTTCCTGCGACTAATCACCGATCACCATTGTACCCTGCGACTAATCACCGATCACCATTGTACCCTGCGGCTAATCACTGATCACCATCGTTTCCTGCGACTAATCGCTGATCACCAATGCCCAATCACCGATCACGACCAACCAGTGATCACCATTGTTCCCAGCAACCAATCACTAGTCACCATTGTTCTCGAAAACCAATAAATGTTCACCAATTGTTCCCCAAAACAATTAATGGATCACGATTGTTCCCTCCAGCCAATCACTGGTCACTATTGTTTCCAATGATCAATCACTGATCACCATTGTTTGTTCCACCTTTTTTCTTTGTTTTAAACCCTCTTCTTGGACATATTTACAGTAATAAACTTGAGCCATTTCATGTCTTTCATCTCTTTCACGTCTATTTCCCAAATCCTCACTACAACTACATGTTTTTATGTGTGATCTTGATAGAGATTATAATATTTTGTACATCTGTAAATAGTTTGTGGTCCCATAACCAAAGATATCTTCTTCCTGTAAGAAATAAGTGATAATCTGCTGTATACTACTACTCTATTCCACTCTATTCATTTCTACTTTATTCCATTTTAAATGTCTTCAGAAAATCTTCCTACTTCATATAACACATTCTGATCATGACAATCCACCGAATATTCAGATTAGTCCATGACATCATCTGATGACTTCTAGCGACATTTCGAGCATGCATTACCTACTTTCACCTGAAAACATCTGGATTTCTGTAAAGCTGCTTTGTGACAATGTGTATTTTTAAAAGAAAAAATTAAATAAGAATAAAAATTTGTCTAGTTTGTCAGAGAATGTAGAATACAGACTCTGTGTGCATGGTGATGCTTATCTCTCGCTCACCAAATCATCTGTAGCTCCTGCTGACCACAAACAGCACATTTACCACTGAAGGTGGTTTTGTTTCTCATCATGGCCTGTCATTTTCCCCCGGATGTTCAGGCCTGCACTTTTCATACTCTTTATAAATGCTGATCACTTTCTATTTGGATTTGCAATCCATTAAGTTAAACTATCAGGTTTATTTATTCTAATTCACCTACTTTAATATATATATAAAAAAATTTCTAAGAAGTATTAATGCGTAGGCTTGTTTGATTAAAATGATGACCATGTGATTGTGTTGCAGTGTTGATAGTAGACTTGATGATGCTATTTACTCAAACAGGACTGAAATTATTCCTATACGTTGTACACGAGTTTGGCTATGAAGTGTTAAACGCTGCTCAGTTATGTCTCAGTTAATGTGAAAACCGCAGCTGTGTTTCCTGTGGAAGAGGTGTTTTTTCACCCTCTTACTCACATTTCTGTGCCTACAAACTGCACCCCCACCCCTCACCCCACACCCCACACCCCACACCCCACGTGCACACACACACACACACACACACACACTTAAACCACATTATCCCACACCTCTTATCAGCTAATATAATCCCTGCAGAGGGGATATTTGTATTAATGCGATTCTGTTCGCATCGTGATCATCATCCTTATCATAATCATCACCATCAGCAGTCATGATCTCCCATTTTCTCCTGCTGGTTCTCGTCTGTCTTCCATCATTCACAATAGCCAACAGTAAGATAAAGTCCATCTTTTGATTCTATTTTGTTTTCATATCTCTTTTCTATTTTTAAAAAATTTGTATTATTATTATTATAACTGCATTGTCTGAATCAGACTTAAGTTGGCGCATCATTGCTTTGCCCTTAATGAGGATTGTTGTGAATTCAGTTGAATAAAATTGCCAGTTTTGTTCTCCTACAATTTTGTCCATAGTTAAGCAAACGCCGCACATTTGTTTTTTGTTTTGTTTTTTTTGCACGTAATTTTTTAAAAATGGTAAAAAAAATCTCATGCTGGTTTAAATATATTCAATTTTACTTTTTAACTTAATAAGCTTAATGTTCATTAACCCCCCCCCCCTCCCCCATTTTCCTTTGTTTTCATTAAAGTATTTAATATTTCATTCAGTATTTACATATTGACAGATAGTTCATGTACATAGTCCAGGCAAACTACTGTGTAAAGAGAACAACCTTTATTTGCATGTATGTATATCCCAATACTTTATGTAACTGAGTATACTCTCATACTACCATCAATTATTTTTGACATCCGTTATACATTTTACTGTATCTTTCAACTGGAAATGTTAGTATAGTGTACATAATTGGACATTAAGGACTACAGATAAAGAAAAGCTTTACTGTAAAAGCTGATTAAACCACATGCATCTTTCCAGGTAACATATACATACTGACGGTACAAAATGTAGGGTACAGACAAAGATTAGACAAGACAAGGCATGACAGATAAGATAAGATAAGATAAGATAAGATAAGATAAGATAAGATAAGATAAGATGAGCTAAGCTAGGATAAGATAAGACAAGATAAGATAAGATAAGACAAGATAGGATAAGATAAGGCAAGATAGGATAAGATAAGGTAAGATAAGATAAGATAGGATAAGATAAGGTAAGATAAGATAAGATAAGATAAGATGAGCTAAGCTAGGATAAGATAAGACAAGATAAGATAAGATAAGATAAGAGAGGATAAGATAAGGCAAGATAGGATAAGGTAAGGTAAGATAGGATAAGATAAGATAAGATAAGATAAGATAAGATGAGCTAAGCTAGGATAAGATAAGACAAGATAAGATAAGATAAGATAAGATAGGATAAGATAAGGTAAGATAAGATAAGATAGGATAAGATAAGGTAAGATAAGATAAGATAGGATAAGATAAGGTAAGATAAGATAAGATAAGATAGGATAAGATAAGGTAAGATAAGATAAGATAAGGTAAGATAAGATAGGATAAGATAAGATAAGATAGGATAAGATAAGGTAAGATAAGGTAAGATAAGATAAGATAAGATAAGATAGGATAAGATAAGGTAAGATAAGGTAAGATAGGATAAGATAAGACCATAATTATAAATACATGAATCAATGATTTCACACAGATGCGATAGGATCAGATGAATGCTGTTTCACATTTGCCCAGTATGCAGTCCCTGTTGCAGTCATTAAAGGCTACAATGTAACAAGACCTGACTGTGCATATCGTGGAGTCATGTAAGTTTTCACCATATAATCTTTATTTTTTTATTAATTCCAGTTGTTTTAAATTGTGTCTTAGCTTACTGATACTATCTACAATTCTTCTGGATATTCTGATTCTGAAATTTTAATTTGTGTTGTCTGGACATATAACAATGTTAATCCAAATTTTCTCTTTGCCTACAGTTTTTCCTTCTTTAATGGTCACAGGGTGTGTGCCAACCCCAGCGTGGCGTGGGTGCAGCGAGCAATGAAAAAAATCGACCGACGCCTGTTTGAAAGCTCAACTCAACCAGTGATTAAACCTTAATTTTTTTTTTTTCTACGATGCACCTTTCACCTAGAGTCTGTTGCTTTGCATAAGAGGAGTAAAGATCATCTTTGAACTAAACGTTTGCTTAAATGATTTTGGCATTATATTACTGATTTGAAATAAAGGCTGCGGGCATGAATTCATTTTATTTTTTTCCTTAATTCAATGAAGTACATTTGTATTACTGATTATTGCAATATTTCTACTAAATAAATTCACATTTTAAAACATTGTTTGTATATAATGACACTTTAATAGTTACATTTGAATATTAATAAAGAATCAGACTTTTTGATGAGAGTAAAAGAATAAATAGATCAGTATGTACAATTACTTGCTACACACAGTATCTCACAAAAGTGAGTCCACCCTCATATTTTTGTAAATATTTTATTATATCTTTTCATGGGACGACACTGAAGACATGACACTTTGCTACAATGTAAAGTAGTGGGTGTACAGCTTGTATAACAGTGTAAATTTGCTGTCCCCTCAAAATAACTCAACACACAGCCATTAATGTCTAAACCGCTGGTAACAAAAGTAAGTACACCCCTAAGTGAAAATGTCCAAATTGGGCCCAATTAGCCATTTTCCCTCCCCGGTGTCATGTGACTCATGTTACAAGGTCTCAGGTGTGAATGGGGAGCAGGTGTGTTAAGTTTGGTGTTATCGCTCTCACACTCTCTCATACTGGTCACTGGAAGTTCAACATGGCACCTCATGGCAAATAACTCTCTGAGGATCTGAAAAAAAGAATTGTTGCTCTACATAAAGATGGCCTAGGCTATAAGAAGATTGCCAACACCCTGAAACTGAGCTGCAGCACGGTGGCCAAGACCATACAGCGGTTTAACAGGACAGGTTCCACTCAGAACAGGCCTCGCCATGGTCGACCAAAGAAGTTGAGTGCACGTGCTCAGCATCATATCCAGAGGTTGGCTTTGCAGAATAGACGTATGAGTGCTGCCAGCATTGCTGCAGAGGTTGAAGGGGTGGGGGGTCAGCCTGTCAGTGCTCAGACCATACGCCGCACACTGCATCAAATTGGTCTGCATGGCTGTCGTCCCAGAAGGAAGCCTCTTCTAAAGATGATGCACAAGAAAGCCTACAAATAGTTTGCTGAAGACAAGCAGACTAAGGACATGGATTACTGGAACCATGTCCTGTGGTCTGATGAGAGCAAGATAAACTTATTTGGTTTAGATGGTGTCAAGAGTGTGTGGCGGCAACCATGTGAGGACTACAAAGACAAGTGTGTCTTGCCTACAGTCAAGCATGGTGGTGGGAGTGTCATGGTCTGGGGCTGCATGAGTGCTGCCGGCACTGGGGAGCTAATGCCACATATACTGTGACATACTGAAGCAGAGCATGATCCCCACCCTTCGTAAACTGGGCCGCAGGGCAGTATTCCAACATGATAACGACCCCAAACACACCTCCAAGACGACCACTGCCTTGCTAAAGAAGCTGAGGGTAAAGGAGATGGACTGGCCAAGCATGTCTCCAGACCTAAACACTATTGAGCATCTGTGGAGCATCCTCAAACGGAAGGTGGAGGAGCACAAGGTCTCTAACATCCACCAGCTCTGTGATGTCATCATGGAGGAGTGGAAGAGGACTCCAGTGGCAACCTGTGAAGCTCTGGTGAACTCCATGCCCAACAGGGTTAAGGCAGTGCTGGAAAATAATGGTGGCCACACAAAATATTAACACTTTGGGCCCAATTTGGACATTTTCACTTAGGGGTGTACTCACTTTTGTTGCCAGCGGTTTAGACATTAATGGCTGTGTGTTGAGTTATTTTGAGGGGACAGCAAATTTACACTGTTATACAAGCTGTACACTCACTACTTTACATTGTAGCAAAGTGTCATTTCTTCAGTGTTGTCCCATGAAAAGATATAATAAAATATTTACAAAAATATGAGGGGTGTACTCACTTTTGTGAGATACTGTATACAGTAATTTATAATCTGTATCACATTTCACTTTAGAAACATCTTGTAATTCAACCATCCTAAGTTCTCCCACACCACCCCATTGCTACGCTCCCTCCAGTGGCTTCCTGTAGCTGCCTGCATCAGATTTAAAACACTGATGCTTGCCTACAAAGCCACAAACAGAGCAGCACCCACTTACCGCAAAGCACTTATCACACCCCACACTGCACCACGCTCCCTCTGATCCTCTAGCAATGCTCAACTGGTCCCACCATCTCTCAGAGTACAAGGAAGGCATGCATCAAGACTGCTCTCTGTTCTGGCACCTAGGTGGTAGAATGAACTTCCCCTAGATGTCCGGCTGAGCAGCTGAGTCGCACGGACTGACTGACAGCCCATAGTAAGTGTAGTAATGGTTTCAATGTAACATTTACATTTACATTAATTCATTTAGCAGACGCTTTTATCCAAAGCGACTTACAAATGAGAAAATACAAGCAAAGTGTTATATCAAGCAGAGAACAATACAAGTAGTGCTACCATACGAGATTTATAATTGAGTTCTAGAGAAGCAAAGTGCATAGAGTGGAGGTGTAAGAGCCAGTGTAAGTGCAGAATGTTACAAGAAGCCAGTGGAGGGAGATGAAGAGGGGTGTGACATGGGTTCTTTTGGGATGGTTGAAGACACGGCGTGCTGCTGCATTCTGAATCATCTGAAGGGCTTTGATGGAGCTGGATGGGAGGCCCGGGAGTAGCGTATTGCAATAGTCCAGTTTTGAGATAGCAAGTGCATGGACTAGTAGCCATGTAGCCTGTTCAGTGAGATAGGATCTGATTTTCTTGAAGTTGTACAGAATGAACCTACAGGATCGGGCAGTTGTTGAAATGTGGTCTGTAAAGGTCAAGTTGTCAGCAAAAGTCACCCCAACGTTTCTGGCTGTCCTGGTTGGTTTGAGTGTGGTTGAGCCAAGCTGTGTGGTGAGGTTGTGGTTGATTGAGGAAGCTCCATTTTTTCCAAGTTGAGCTTAAGGTGGCATTCCCTCGACCAGTTTGAGATGTCAGACAGGCAGGCAGAGATGCGTGCAGAGACATATGGATCTTCAGGCTGGAAGGACAAATAGAGCTGAGTATCATCAGCATAGCAGTGATATGAGAAGCAATGAGACTCAATCACAGGCCCCAGAGATGTAGTATAAATTGAAAAGAGCAGTGGACCCAGAACTGACCCCTGGAAAACCCCAGTTGTGAGTTGCTGGGTTTCAGAAACCCCTCCCCTCCACAATACCTTGAAGGTCTGAGATATAGGATTCCACCCAGTTCAGAGCCATTCTGGTGATGCCTAGGCTGGAGAGAGTTGACAGAGGGATCTGATGATTCACAGTATCAAAGGCAGTGGAAAGGTCGAGTAGGATGAGGACAGATGATCTTGAGTTTGTAACAAACTATTGCTTTTTTTTTTAATTTTATGTATGAACACAGACAAAGTGGAGTGATACAGACAATGAAATTTCCCAGTGCTGTTATACTAAATATGGTATCAACACTCTTGGAATGCTGCTTGTCCAATCCAATTAGTGGATCAGAACTAACAGTTGTATAATGGTTCTTTATTACGTAAAGGTATTCCAGTTTCAACCCTTTTGATAGAGAACCATTCTGTTGTAGGGTTCAACCTACAACCTTTAAGGGCTCTCGTAGAGACAACCAAAGAAACTTTAAGCTTTCCAGATTTGACCTTTTTCTAAATATGTATAGTTTTGGACATCAAATAAGAGTGGTGTTTTATTGTACATGTTGGGTACTGAAGGGTGTGTGCATTAAAATGCCTACAGCTAACCATTTCAGTCTTAAGTTCACAACTAATGCCTGAACCTCTGACTTGTGTAAAAAGACTTGTGAATACCGTTGCTGGGAAGAAACAAATTAAGACGTATTCATCTTCAGTAACCGCTTAATTCTGGTCAGGGTCATGGCAGAAGCCAGAGCCTATCCTGGGAACACTGGGCTGGGACTGGGTGGGAGAATACACACTGGATACATAGTATAGGGGAACATCTCCTCAACCACCACCAGTGTGTAGCATCCACCTGGATGATGTGACATAGTGCACCAGAATGCCCACCACACACCAGCTATAGGTGGAGAGGAGAGGAGGGTGATGTAGCCAATTCAGGGATGGAGATTATTAGGGGACCATGTATATAAGGGCCAGTTATATACAATATAATATATATAAGCCATGTAGATAAGGGCCAATGGGAAATTTCACCAGGACACCGGGGTTATACCCCTACCCTTCATGAGAATTGTCCTGGGATTTAATGACCACAGAGAGTCAGGACCATCCAAAAGACTGCTGTTTTTACAGTATAGTATCCCCATCAACAGTGATTGCACCACCTGCTGGCCTCCCTAATACCACTTCTAGCAGCAGCCTTAGTTTTCCCCCCGGAGGTCACCCATCCAAGTACTGGACAGGCTCAACACTGTTTAGCTTCAGTGGGAAACCAGGTGAAAACTGCAGGGAGATAAGGCTCTGGCTTGTAGCAAGCCTAGCCAATCCACCAACCTGCATGTTTTCAGACATGCAGTGGTACAGTGCTTCCTGAAAGTAAGGACTATATATTCTGTAGTGCTTCTCTCTACAAAATGCTCCACTGTCACCATCTACTGTAACAATTCTGAAATGCAAAGCTTCAACCTTTTTAACAACTGTTTAGTTGGAGGTACAGAAGCCCAGGCCCCTGAACCACCTTCTGTGAAATTTATATTTGTTATTTTATATATTTATTTATTTTTGTCATGAACATAAGTTGACTATTTAGGTTGTCTTATTATCAGGCTATTTAGTATTTCCCCCCAATCTATTATCTTGTTATTTATTTAATACAGTTCTAGGCCCAGATTCATATTAGAGTTAGCTTACACTTTATAGTAACTTTCTTTAATACAACATTAATAGCTATGAATGAAACATTAACTATTCTGAATTTGACAATTAACAAATGAACAAAAGTTATTCCAAATTTTATACACTCACCATCGACTTTATTATGAACACCTGTACACCAGCACATTTATGCAGTTGTCTAATCAGACAGTCGTGTGGCAGCAGCACAGTTAAAAAAAAAATTCATGCAGATACAGGTCAAGAACTTCAGTTAATGTTCACATCAGACATCAGAATGAAGAAAATGTGTGATCTCTGTGACTTTAACTGTGGCATGGCTGTTGGTGCCAGATGGGCTGGTTTGAGTATTTTAGACTTACTTATGATCTCCAGGGAATTTCACACACGACAGTCTCTAGAGTTTACACAGAATGGTGCAAAATACAAAAAACACTGAGTGAGAGGAAAGTGGCCAAATTGGTTTGAGCTTCCAGGAAGGATACAGTAACTTAAACCACTCTTTACAACCAAAGTGTCTCAGTATGCACAAAACATCGAACCTTGAGGTGGATGGGCTGCAACGGCAGAAGACCACATCAGGTTCCACTCCAGATTCCACTCCAGATTCCACTCCGAAACCAGGTTCGTCTTTTTACAGTCTTCAACTGTCCAGTCTGTGCCCATGATAGCGTCAGATTCCTGTTCTTGGCTGACATGAGTGGAACCCAGTGTGGTTTTCTGCTGTTGTAGTCCATCCATCTCAAGGTTTGATGTTTTGTGTATTTTAAGTGAAACTTAGTCACTTGGAAGTACTGTGTGTCCAACGAATGCAAGCAAGATGGACCCAATCGGCCTGATGGTGGCACTATAGCGCCAGCACTTACGTTTTCCAAACATTTGACTGTCTTTATTTTCACAACATGTTAACAACACAAACCTGTCAGCATCTGCATTTAAACAAGACAACAGAGAACAAAAGAACAGACTATGGAACAGAACAGAAGAGAAAGTGTGTGTAGAGAGAGAGCGAGTGTTTGTGTGTGTTAGCATGTTTGCATTAGCATGTGTGTGTGTGTGTGTGTGCCCTGCCTCCGTCGACACGCTCACGTCTTCCCCCTCTCCAGGACTGAGCCGCTAAAAAAGTGAGCGTTTGTTGTGTCCGCATTCAGACCACTGCAGCGTATCGCGAGACTCGCGACCTCAGTGTA
The DNA here is from genome assembly GCA_023630585.1 of Cranoglanis bouderius. NCBI lineage: Eukaryota > Metazoa > Chordata > Actinopteri > Siluriformes > Cranoglanididae > Cranoglanis > Cranoglanis bouderius. The sequence goes on from CM042568.1 coordinate 1,706,032, forward strand.
CGTGATTAAAACGGATTATTAAAACTACATATATTCATTAATGTTTAACAGTAATGGAGGAACGCCACCAAATGTAGAAAGTAAAAGTACATTTCTGTGATTAAAAATGAACTTGAGTAAGAGTATACGTATGGCCCGTTAAACCTACTCTTAAAAGTAGATTTTTTTTCTCAAAAAGTCACTCAAGTAAATATAACGACGTAAATATAGCACGTTACTACCCACATCTGCCTAACCCCCCACTCCCCCCCCCCCTTTTGTTTTCATTAAACTATGTACAGGTGCATCTCAATAAATCAGAATGTCTTGGAAAAGTTCATTTATTTCAGTAATTCAACTCAAATTGTGAAACTCGTGTATTAAATAAATTCAAGCCTAGTGAACCAAACTGAGAGACCATTTTGAAGGCTCAGGAAACCTTTGCAAGTGTTTTGAGTTGATTAGCGGATTGGCATGTCACCATATTCTAATTTGTTGAGATAGTGAATTGGTGGGTTTTTGTTAAATGTGAGCCGAAATCATCACAATTAAAAGAACCAAAGACTTAAACTACTTCAGTCTGTGTGCATTGAATTTATTTAATACACGAGTTTCACAACTCAACTGTTGAAAAGCTCAACTCAACCAGTGACTAAACCTTAATTGTTTTTCTACGACGCACCTTTCACCTACGGTTTGTTGCTTTGCATAAGAGGAGTAAAGATCATCTTTGAACATACAGTAAACATTTGCTTAAATGATTTTTGCATTATATTACTGATTCGAAATAAAGCTGCGGGCATGAATTCATTTTATTTTTTGCGTTAATTCAGTGAAGTACATTTGTATTACTCATTATTGCAATATTTCTACTAAATAAATTCACATTTTAAAACATTGTTGTTTGTTTATAATGACACTTTAATAGCTACATTTGAATATTAATAAAGAAACAGACTTTTTGATAAAGAAAGAGTAAAAAAATCAATAGATCAGTATGTACAATTACTTGCTACATATACAGTAATTTATAATCTGTATCACATTTCAGTTTAGAAACAGCCTGTAATTCAACCTTCCTAAGTTCTCCCACACCACCTCACACCCTCCAGTGGCTTCCTGTAGCTGCCTGCATCAGATTTAAAACACTGATGCTTGCCTACAAAGCCACAAACCGAGCAGCACCCACTTACCGCAAAGCGCTTATCACACCCCACACTGCACCACGCTCCCACTGATCCTCTAGCGCTGCTCGACTGGTCCCACCATCTCTCAGGGTACAAGGAAGGCATGCGTCAAGACTCTTCTCTGTTCTGGCACCTAGGTGGTAGAATGAACTTCCCCTAGATGTCCGCCTGAGTCATTGGCAGTCTTAAAATAATGTCTAAAGACCTTCCTGAAGTACTTAAATGAACACTATAATTTAAAAAATGTGTTGTCTGTGTGCTTTTCTTATGATATTACCTCCCTAGTTTTTAGACTGATGGTATTCTTCATCCATTATTCTTAATCTTAATCCATGACCTACGGAACCAGTATCAAGATGTACTGCATATTAATACTGTTACACACTGCGACAAGGTGCTGGCACTGGAGACTCCTTCCATAATTTTACATAAACATCTCCTTATAGAAACTTCACTATATCAACAATTACACACATATTTGTAAATGTTTATGTGGAGTGTCCACCGTACAAGTCCCTGTGAACGAATTGTTACTATAAAAACAATAACGTATTAGAATGAGGACATTAGTGTAAAGCTTAACTACTGTCACCTTCTGACCCATCAGAATCCAGAAATCAACAGCACTGTGTTATAATTAAACAATATCACACAAGAAAGAGTGTACAGAATATCAGCACGGCTATTTTAATATAGAGTAACCAAAACACTATGGTCAAATAATTTGTTTATTTTTCCTCCATCCATGAAAATAGTTAATTTTTTTATTTTGATTGTGGTTGAGCCAAGCTGTACGGTGAGGTTGTGGTTGATTGAGGGGCAGGCAGGGATGAGGAGAAGCTCCATTTTTTCCAAGTTGAGCTTAAGGTGGCATTCCTTCATCCAGTTTGAAATGTCAGACAGGCAGGCAGAGATGCGCGCTGAGACGGATGGATCTTCAGGCTGGAAGGACAAATAGAGCTGGGTGTCATCAGCATAGCAGTGATATGAGAAGCGATGAGACTCAATCACAGGCCCCAGAGATGTAGTATAAATAGCAATGGACCCAGAACTGACCCCTGGGGAACCCCAGTTGTGAGTTGCTGAGTTTCAGAAACCCCTCCCCTCCACAATACCTTGAAGGATCTGTCTGAGAGATAGGATTCCACCCAGTACAGAGCCGTTCTGGTGATGCCTAGGATAGAGAGAGTTGACAGAGGGATCTGATGATTCACAGTATCAAAGGCAGTGGAAAGGTCGAGTAGGATTAGGACAGATGATCTTGAGTTTGTAACAAACTATTGCTAGATTTGGAATTTTATGTATGAACACAGACAAAGTGGAGTGATACAGACAGTGAAATGTCCCAGTGCTGTTATACTAAATACAGTATCAACACTCTTGGAACGCTGCTTGTCCAATCCAATTAGTGGATCAGAACTAACAGTTGTATAATGGTTCTTTATTACATAAAAGTATTCTGGTTTCAACCCTTTTTGATAGAGAACCACTCTGTTGTAGGGTTCAACCTACAACCTTTAAGGGCTCTCATAGAGACAACCAAAGAAACGTTAAGATTTCCAGATTTGACCTTTTTCTAAATATGTATAGTTTTGGACATCAAATAAGAGTGGTGTTTTATTGTACACGTTGGGTACTGAAGGGTGTGTACATTAAAATGCCTACAGCTAACCATTTCAGTCTTAAGTTCACAACTAATGCCTGAACCTCTGACTTGTGTAAAATGACTTGTGAATACCCCTGCTGGGAAGAAACATATTAACACGCATTCATCTTCAGTAAACACTTTATCCTGGTCAGGGTCATGGCAGAAGCCAGAGTCTATCCTGGGAACACTGGGTTCAAGGTGGGAGATTAGACATCCATAGGGTCAATTTAATAATAATAATAATAATAATAATAACACTTTGTTATATTTGTATAGCACTTTTCTAGACACTCAAAGTGCTTTACATAGTATAGGGGGGAAATCTCCTCAAATGGTGAAATTTCACCAGGACACCGGGGTTAAACCGCTCTTTATGAGAATTGTCCTGGGATTTTTAACGACCACAGAGAGTCAGGACCTCGGTTTAATGTCTGCTTAGCTTCAGTGGGAAACCAGGCAGGGTGATATGGCTCTGGTTCTAATTTAGCATAGCCAATCCACCTACCTGTATGTTTTCAGACATGCAGTGGTACAGTACTTCCTGAAAGTAAGGACTATATATTCTGTAGTGCTTCTCGCTACAAAATGCTCCACTGTCACCATCTACTGTAACAATTCTGAAATGCAAAGCTTCAACCTTTTTAACAACTGTTTAGTTGGAGGTACAGAAGCCCAGGCCCCTGAACCACCTTCTGTGAAATTTTTATTTTTTATTTTGTTTAATTTTTTTTTTGTCATGAACATAAGATGACTATTCAGGTTGTCTTATTATCAGGCTATTTAATTCCCCCCCCAATCTATTATCTTGTTATTTATTTAATACAGTCCTAATATTTAATAATAATAATAATAATAATAATAATAATAATAATAATAATACACCTGCTCATTTATGCAGTTGTCTAATCAACCAATCATGTGGCAGCAGAGCAATGCAAAAAAAATCATGCAGATACAGGTCAAGAACTTCAGTTAATGTTCACATCAAACATCAGAATGCAGAAAAAGTCTGATCTCTGTGACTTTAACTGTGGCATGGCTGTTGGTGTCAGATGGGCTGGTTTGAGTATTTTAGAAACTTTTCACACACAACAGTCTCTAGAGTTTACACAGAATGGTGCAAAAAACATTGAGTGAGCGACAGTTCTGGGGGTGGAAATGCCTTATTGATATGAGCGGTCAGAGGAAAATGACCAGGTTTGACCTTCCAGGAAGGATATAGTAATTTAGACCACTCTTTACAACCAAAGTGTCTCAGCATGCACAAAACATCGAACCTTGAGGTGGATGAGCTGCAACAGCGGAAGACCACATTAGGTTCCACTCCTGTCAGCCAAGAACAGGAATCTGAGGCTATCATGGGCACATACAAGACAATTGAAGATTAGAAACAAATATCACCTGGTCTTTTTCCAGTCTTCAACTGTGTCCATGATAGCTTCAGATTCCGGTTCTTGGCTGACATGAGTGGAACCCAGTGTGGTTTTCTGCTGTTGTAGTCCATCCATATCAAGGTTTGATGCTTTGTGTATTCTAAGATGCTTTTCTGCTCACCACAGTTCTTCTTTGGTGCTGAAACATATTATACAAAGACCAAACTTTAAGTCCAAAAGTTTTAAGTGAAGTTTGGTCACTAGATAGTACTGTGTGTCCAACGTATGCAAGCAAGATGGACCCAATCGGCCTGATGGTGGCACTATAGCGCAAAACAAAATAATTTTTTTTCACTGATTCCTAGGTTTAAGACAAATTAATCTAGCATGGATTATTTTTGCAGATTTTTTGCCATGATGGACATTTTTTGCCTGATTTGCATAATATGCTAAACATATTTATGTGAACTAGTCCTAGGACTTTTGGCCTGTGAGTGTGAACCTTAATAATTATCAAGAGCATCTTGAAATTTCTAAACAATATGCCTGCCATACATTAATCAGTTCTAAGGAGGTGGAGCTTGTGTTCTCAAACAGCTGTACATTTACGTTTTACATATACATTTATTTATATATAAGACGCTTTTATCCAAAGCAACTTATAGACAAGGAAATTCATGATTGGTTATATGGATTTGAACCAAACTTAAAATACATGACCAATCCCTCATCCACAAGGTTCTGGGGATGTCTGCAAAGACTGGTGCACGGTCATACATAAGGGGTGGAGCTAAAGTCAGATAGCTGTTTCTCAAGAACCGTAAGGCCGATCAAGCTGACATTTGGTATCTTGCATCTGTGCTAATGTGTAAGTAGATTTTTGATGATGACCTAATTACTTAAAAAACATAGCCATCACTGGCCATTCCATTTTCAGCAGGCATTTGACGGGGTCAGTACTGAGCTGTCCTCGTGAAACTTGAATGGTAGATTCAGGGAGGGACCCACTGCTATCTGATGCAATCTCATTCATCTTGGCCACTGGGAGGCACTATTCATGTTCATAGGGTTTGGAGTTAAATTCAAATAGCTGTCAGGAACCAAAAAGCCAACTGAGCTGAGATTTTGTGTGCTGCATCAATCAGCTTCCAGCAGACATTTTACACAACTACCTTTGAGCTATTATTGAAAAAAACTTGAACAAAACTTGATAATTATGGTCTCTTTACTGCTCTATGAATCTGGGCAATAACTGGCCACTGGTGGTGCTATTTGCAAGGAGTGCTTGGACCCCACAGATTGCCATTTCCGGCTATGTTTATATTTAGATAAATAGATTAAAACTATTTTATTGTCATTGCATAGTACAGGTACTCAGCAATGAAATGCAGTTCAGCATCTAACAGAAATGCAAATAGTAGCACTGTGCAAATTAACAAAGTGCAGGTTGAATATACAGTGTAATATATACAGTAACTAAATAACAAGGCTATGGGCAGTGAATATGTGCAGTAGCTATTGAGTAGATAACAATATGAATAATAATTACACTATGTTATAACAGAAAAAATACTCTAATAGATATAAGAAATATGTAATATATGCAAGTATTAATCATAAATATATTTAAGAGATATGTACATTGTGTATTTACACAACAGTACCCAGATTATTCATAGATAATATACAATGCATATACAGATAATATGCAGACATATAATGATAACCTAAGATTTATACTATGACTCCACAATTATATTGGTATAATACAGAATATACAGTATAGAACAGAGCTGCAGGATGATTACAGGTAGTAAAAACAGTGGCCTAATGGTGTGGTGTAGTGTAGTGTTTAGCAGGGTAAGGGTTGTGGGGAAGAAGCTGGCCCTGAGCCTGCTGGTTCTGGGGCGAAAGATTGAATGGAAGGAGTCCCTGAAGATGTTGCATGCTCTACACAGATATCTCATGTGGCGAAGATGTTCAGTGGGTGGGAGTTGGGCACCGATGATGCGTTTGACAGTTTTCAGCACCCTTTGCAGGGCATTTCTTTCAGACACCATGGAGCCGCCATACCACACTGTGACTGAGTTCCTCAGGATGCTCTCAATGGTGAAACGATAGAAACTTGTCCAGATCTGGGGAGACAGATTAACTTTCTTCAGTCTCCTCAGGAAGTAAAGATACTGTTGCTCCTTTCTAACCAGAATTGAAATATCATGGTGCAAGGATAGATCCTCAGAGAGATGTGAATACGCAGGAAATTGAAGCTGAAGACTCTCTGCTTTAGTCCCATTGATGTAGATGGGAGAGTGTCTGCTGTCTTTGGATTTCTGGAGGTCCACAGTGAGCTCTTTGATTTTCTCAGTGTTGAGGGTAAAGTTGTTGGTGGAACACCATTCCGCTAGGCTTTGGCTCTCCTCCATGTAGGCCGACTCATCATTGTTGCTTATGTGATCTACCACCATGGTGTCATCTGCATTCTTGGTGATGATGTTGGAGTTATGCAGAGGCATACAGTCATGGCTGAACAGAGAGTAGAGCAGTGGACTCAGCACACAACCCTGTGGGAGGTCAGTGTTCAGGATGAGGGTAGAGAACATGAGATTGCCAAGCTTAACAGACTGAGGTCTATTGATTAGGAAGTCCAGAATCCAACTGCATTATTATAGAACATATAGAAACACTTGAATCTGCCAATGTTGACTAGTTACATTCATTTGCTTTATCTGTTGTCCGACTTTTAACACTGTGGCTCAGTTTTGGTTGGTATTGTCTTATATTAATTAAATTTATTTACCTAGTTATTTAAAAAATAATAATAATAATAATAAGTTCAGTGTAGCGCATCCAGGACACACCCTGAGACCATTAGTAGATGTTTGATGTGCACTGAATGCTGATTTTTTTTTTTTAATCCTGGTAAAAATAATGCAAATTTCATGTTACAGATCGTGAATATAAACAAAAAGTGTAATTACCTATGTAAAGCATCATATAAACATTGTGTGTAGAGTACAGTACACTGAGGTGCTGCTCCTACATGCACCACCAGGTGGTATCTTTGCCTGTGGAACATCTAGTTTCATAAGCATGTGTGTGGAAATATGGGTCAGAGTTAGAATGAGTAGTAACATTAGGCCAGTTTGGCATGCCTGTCTAACCCTCATTAATTATACTTTCAAAAAATGAAATATCTTTACTGAATGACTAGAGAGCAATAAGAACTGTCCCTCTAAACACGAGCCTACTGGATTTCTATTTAAGATATTTTTCAGTGCCATAAATAGTGGCATGTAAGGCCGAATTCTACATCTGTGTGTACTGTGTGTGTTCTGAACAAGAGTTTCAGAAAGTACAGGAAGTTAAAAATGCTGATGCGTTCTGTTTTAGATTTCAGAAAATTGGCATCGTTAATACATGTTAGAAACACAACACCTGACGGTAGGAGTAAAAGAATAGGAATAAGAATAAATACAACAAAAAGAGAAGGAAGAGGAAACAAGAAAACGTAGCAAGGAACTTCATGTTTCCAGAAAGAGCCCTAATGAGATGTGCGTGTGATAAAATGCATCTCAATCTTTATTAATTAAGTATGAATATAAAGTGTATAAAGTATGCATAAAGTATACTTTATATAGATACAAAATAACAAAGCTATTAATTAGTTGCATATTTTATATTACGCCTGCATAATAATAATAATAATAATAATAATAATAATAATAATAATAATAATAATAATAATGTTAGAATGAGTAATATGATTATATGATATTATTATTGTTATGCTATTGTTGTTGTTGTTGTTGTTGTTGTTGTTGGTGGTGTTGGTGGTGGTGGTGGTGGTGTGGTTGTCACTGTTGTTGTTACTGCTGTCCTTTAGTGTTTGTTGACGTTTTTGTCAATGTTGGTATTGTTCTTTATTCTTAGAAATATTTCAGGAATAATGAAGCGCGTATCCAACCTGAGCACTAACCTTTAACAGTGGTTTTCTTGCAGTCCAGGAAATTGAGTTCGGTTTTCTAGTATCTATCAGAGGACTTTAACCGCGGAGTTCCCACAGTCATCAAACCACAGCGCTGATTATTTTGTGACCTTTCAGAACATTAAACCAAATCCTACTGTCTGAGTTAATGTGGGTTTTCTACTACCGTGTGTGATCAGGAAGTTGGCTAATCTTCACTTAGCTCACTAAGCTCTGATCCAGTGTGATGTGGTTTGATGCGGTTAATGATATTGAATTGTTATATAGAAGATTATCAGTGTTTCTGTAGAGACGCGTAATAACTTCTGCATGTTTGATAATGAAGTTGATAAAAATGAAAGGCTTCGAGGTTTTTACCTAGGAGCTTCTTACCCACTTGATGTGGTTAACACAACAGTGTGTGTGTGTGTGTGTGTGTGTGTGTGTAGGTGTGTGTGTATGTGTGTTTACTGTTGAAACTTCCTGCCTGCTGCTCATGCATGACACTCATCTCGCCCTTGCTAGGAAATTCACACATATATATTTAGATTAAAAGTGTGCTTGAGTTTGTGTGTGTGTGTGTGTGTGTGTGTGTGTGTGTGTGTGTGTGTGTGTGTGTGTGTGTGTGTAGGCGCCCCTACTGAAACAGAAGACCTTTAGAGAGGCGCATGCTCAAATTTAAAAATGGATAAGAGGTTAAAAAAAAAACAAAAAAGCAACTACAATGTAATATTGAAAGAGAATATAAACTGGAATTTTAGAACAAACATCATATGTTATGTTTACACCTTAGAAGTGTTTGGTATTTATCAAAATGTGTTATTTGAATGATTATTTGCTCAGTTGCCAACTCTCAGGCTGTTAGAGGACACGATTTATATTTACAACAACCGGCAGATGCCCCTAAATACATGCTGTTCAAACTAGCTACAAAATGATCAGAGAACTAACCTAAAATGTGACCTTCAGAATCAGACCCACTATATTACTGGCTGTCTATTATACTACTGCATGATTTGTCGATGAAGTGAAATAATAATACGTCTAAACATAATGTGAGAACAAGCAAAAAAAAGTGAGAGACCGCTTTGAAAACCACAAATTACACTTGCTATCTATCACCATCAGGAAGTAGCTGTCTCTGTATTAAGTACAGTGCAGAGTACTGTATGAAGTCGATGTTGTACGGTTTGGAGACAGTTGCACTGAGGAAAAGACAGGAGGAAGAGTTAGAGGTAGCAGAGCTGAAGATGTCGAGGTTCTCTTTGGGAGTGACGAGGACGGATAGGATCGGGAATGAGTACATCAGGGGGACAGCACATGTGAGATGTTTTGGAGACAAAGTTAGAGAGGCCAGGTTGAGATGGTTTGGACATGTTCAGAGGAGGGAGAGTGAATATATCGGTAAAAGGATGCCGAGGTTAGAGCTGCCGGGCAGGAGGCCGAGAGGAAGACCAAAGAGGAGGTTTATGGATGTAGTGAAGGAGGACGTGAAGGTAGTCGGTCTGAGAGAAGAGGATGCAGGGGATAGGGCTAGATGGAGGCAGATGATTCGCTGTGACGACCCCTGAAGGGAACAGCCGAAAGGAAAAGAAGAAGAAGAAGAAGATTACTGTATGAAGTATAGCCCTTTTTTTGTGTTACAGTTCAAATTTTAATTGAATCTGGCAGTTACAGAGAATAAGAAATGACTTACCTTTGTGTTGCTTTTTCAGATTCACCGGTGCACGTGAGCTGGTGTTTGAGTGCTTAATTTCTAATTGCCTAACGGGTCCTTCAACTGGCAATTCACTCTTACCCAAAAGCGTGTCATGGCAATCGGGGGGAAAGGGGCAGGTGTCCCTCACTGCACAGGCATGCACACACATAGCTCACCTCACATGGAAGACACACACAGCCCATACAAACACAACATATTCACAACAGTGTAAAAACATTCAATCTGTTTTGCACGAATATTAGTTTTTTTTTTTCTCTAGTTGTCCTGTAGGGAGTTAGTGGTTAGAACATTTGCCTCATACCTCCACGGTTGGGTGTTTGAATCCCGCCTCTGCCCTGTGTGTTTGGAGTTTGCATGTTCTCCCCGTGCTTCGGGGGTTTCCTCTGAGTACTCCGGTTCCTACCCCCGTCCAAAGACATGTGTTGTAGGCTGACTGGCATTTCTAAACTGTCCAGAGTGTGTGAATGTGTGTGCGATTGTGCCCTGCGATGTGCCCTGTCCAGGGTGTGCCCCAAATTCCTTGGGATAGGCTCCAGGCTCCCCCGTGACCCTGTGTAGGATAAGTGGTATGGAAAATGGATAGATGGATGAATAGCTGTCGTTAGACATCTTTTGATTGGTTAAAGCGAAAATGATTCAGGACATTGCTATTTTTAGGATGTTTTATTAGTGCAGAAATGAACACACTTCAATTAACATCCATACACAGGCTACAAATTACATTTCTAGCTTCAGAGCTTTTTTAGGCTACACTGTTAACAAGGAAGTTAAATAAATCAATGCACTAAATGGGGAAAATGCACTTGTGCTGATTCTGGAACTGAAAGAGCGCAGTGTGGAAGCTCATGTCTGTCAACAGAGCTGTCCTCATAGCTTGTAGCTCCACGAGCTGGCGGATGTGACGTCTAGAGCAGTATCTCAGAGATTTTTCCAGGCTCATAATGACCCAGAAATTGAACCGGCATGTTCATTTTCGACCACAAGTGCGGGACTTTTTTCCTAGTATGCAGGGACTTTTTTTTCCTAGTATGCAGCTGACTATAGTATCAACTTCATCTATTATGAAATATTTTTAAACCAACAAAGAACATTGCATCTGAATTGTTTTACTCTCTGCCTTACTGTTTTTTTCCATCACCCCAACAAGTCTATTCCACCCCTACTCTGAAGTTATTTCTGCCCTCTTTTCTTTATGCCACTTTAGTTTTTTTCCATGCTGCCATTACATTGACCTTAGACTCTGAATGAGCTGACTAACCACTGCACCACTGTGTGTTTCTCACTTTTTCACACCTTCTGTCTGTGGCTTCACCGTCTGCTAATTTCTGTATTTACTTCTGTGTTCTTATGATAGAGTGTTAGAGTGCTGACACTCATAACAAAGTGTATTTTCTCTCATCGGTGTGACTAATTTCATCTATACACACAACCACGAACAAAGATCGTGATAGAACTAGCTTTTAAATACTACTAAGCAAACTTGTGTGACTAAAATATTGGGGGTTATTGTTCTTCCTAATACCTCATACCCCACCTGATTCAGCTCATTGAAAGTCTGCTCGGTTAAATCAGTTGCGGTAAATTGGGAAATCGCTAAACTGGAGGTTGCCACATTGATGTTTATAAAGTAAACACTGGCTCAAAATGTAAGAGACGCCAGATATAATGACAGACATTACATTACAATAAACTTTTGTCTGGAATCATCCTTTAGTCATCAAAACCCCACACATGATTTACAAGATTCAGCCAGAATAAAACACCATTGATTCTGACCGGTCAGTGTTGATTCGTTTACGTTTTACTTTTACATTTATGCCATTGGGAAGACGCCCTTATCCAGAGTGACTTAAAGAGGTGCTTTGTACTGTCTATCAAGAACACATCATCGTGCTAGTTCAGTAGGTCAGAGAGTAAGAGCAATAGCTGCACTACTGTCAGAGCTTCTATAACAGCAGGTTTATATTAATGCGCTTGTTCTAATACATTATGGAAGGAGTCTCCAGTGTCAGTGCTTCGTAACAGTGTTTTTCCAACACTGGAAACATTTTTTGTTGTTTGTTCCTTCGGTTGTTTTTTCTTTTATTAACTTCAAGGGCGAGAAAAGAGAGAGAGAGAGAGAGAGAGAGAGAGAGAGAAAAAAAAGGTGAGGGTGGTGAGGGAGCAACTGTTATAATGTAAGTAATTACTGTTTTGTGAATATTAAATGTATAAATAGACTTGTAATTCTTTAATAAATATAAATATATATATATATATAATATTTGCTGTGTAATTATGGAAATTGCTGTGGTGTAAGAGGAATAAAACACGTGCTGTTATAGAAAAAAACTCCGGGGTGGTAACAGTGACTCCATTTCATCATGCCACCCCGTCATTCAAAATTATACTATAACAGCAACACATGGTGTTTTATTCTGTACTTATTAAATGTTTTTTTGTTTTTTTTTGCAGTGCTCATGTCTGTACATACTGTACGTTTGCTGAATATTTGAGTTCTGACTCAAGAATTAAATTTGTCTTTATTCCGCTGAGTTGAACTGGTTGAATTAAGGACATGTGATCTTCCTGTTGTAAATCTGCTCAGACAGAAGATAACAGGCCTGCCATGTTTCAGCCTGTGACTTCCCCTTTCTTCAACTCTAAAGTCTGGCTTTACAGTAATATAACTCGTAGAGGGGTTGGGGGGACTTTTTAAGGCAGAGTCAGCTAACAATGCCGCAGACCTGCAATGTTTCCTCTCAGGGTTTGTGAAACTTTTTTTTTGTGCAGAATAAGGTGCTGAATGTTAGCTTGTTCTCATCAAACCACTCCTCCACCCCCTACTCGTTTCTCTTGACCACAAACAGGACTGCAAAAAGCTGCAGCAAGCAAATTTTGCACTTCAACCTCCACTCTTTTTTCTCCTAGTTACATAGCATATATTATATATTTTAACTAGTAATACCTGCAGATCTCTTATGTTTTTTAAATACTTTGTTGTTTTTTGGGTTTTGATTTACTTTTTTAAGCTATATTAAAATATTACAGTGTTTCTATGTTACTTCATCACTGAATTTTACCCCGTTTTCTCAATACCTAAAACACAATCCCAAACTACCTCACTCATCTGCACATACCCCAAACTTCCATCCCAGAGGTCCCCAAAAATTATCCAGTCGCACACACAAGTAAACAAAAACACACGCACTCAGTGTCTACTACAGACTAGCAGGCTCACTAATTTAAAAACCTGGTCCTGCAATGAATAATTCATGACTTGCTCATCAGGGTAAATATAGATCGAACAATATTATACTACGGTCCTCAAAATAATTTGAAGAAGTATACAAATACACCAAATTACTGCAAGAAAGAAAATAAAATTTTATATCCTTGAATTTACCCTATACAAAATGTACAGTCAATTAGAGAACAAATGTACACATGTAAATACAACCTATCAAAATATATGAAAAATACAGTAAAGAATAACACCAGTATTTTCAAATTAGGAAATGTGGTGTCAAAGAAAAACAATCTTGTCTGTCCCTGTTTGGGACATCACACAAGATGTTTGTGCTCCTAAGGCAGAAGAGGAAATATGCTATGACTCTGTGTTGATTTTCTGGTATGTGAATAATGTTGTTGTGCATGAAGTTATTCATCTAATAAGAGTCATCGCTTGCCTCAATTATGAAGGTCAAGTCTATAGTCATAATTTTGTATGAGCTATTACTACAAGTCATACAGGGCAATATGTTGGTGATATAGTAAGTACATTCACTTCACAGTAAAATAAAAAAAATTATATATATATATATATAGTATCTCACAAAAGTGAGTACACCCCTCACATTTTTGTAAATATGTTATTATATATTTTCATGGGACAACACTGACGAAATGACACTTTGCTACAATGTAAAGTAGTGAGTGTACAGCTTGTATAACAGTGTAAATTTGCTGTCCCCTCAAAATAACTCAACACACAGCCATTAATGTCTAAACCGCTGGCAACAAAAGTGAGTACACCCCTAAGTGAAAATGTCCAAATTGGGCCCAATTAGCCATTTTCCCTCCCCAGTTTAATGTGACTAGTTAGTGTTACAAGGTCTCAGGTGTGAATGGGGAGCAGGTGTATTAAGTTTGGTGTTATTGCTCTCACACTCTCTCATACTGGTCACTGGAAGTTCAACATGGCACCTCATGGCAAAGAACTCTCTAAGGATCTGAAAAAAAGAATTGTTGCTCTACATAAAGATGGCCTAGACTATAAGAAGATTGCCAACACCCTGAAACTGAGCTGCAGCACGGTGGCCAAGACCATACAGCGGTTTAACAGGTCAGGTTCCACTCAGAACAGGCCTTGCCATGGTCGACCAAAGAAGTTGAGTGCACGTGCTCAGCATCATATCCAGAGGCTGGCTTTGCAGAATAGACGTATGAGTGCTGCCAGCATTGCTGCAGAGGTTGAAGGCGTGGGGGGTCAGCCTGTCAGTGCTCAGACCATACGCCGCACACTGCATCAAATTGGTCTGCATGGCTGTCGTCCCAGAAGGAAGCCTCTTCTAAAGATGATGCACAAGAAAGCCTCTAAACAGTTTGCTGAAGACAAGCAGACTAAGGACATGGATTACTGGAACCATGTCCTGTGGTCTGATGAGACCAAGATAAACTTATTTGGTTCAGATGGTGTCAAGCGTGTGTGGCATCAACCAGGTGAGGAGTACAAAGACAAGTGTGTCTTGCCTACAGTCAAGCATGGTGGTGGAATTGTCATGGTCTGGGGCTGCATGAGTGCTGCCGGCACTGGGGAGTGTACTGTGACATGTACTGTGACATACTGAAGCAGAGCATGATCCCCTCTGTTCAGAAACTGGGCCGCAGGGCAGTATTCCAACATGATAACGACCCCAAACACACCTCTAAGACGACCACTGCCTTGCTAAAGAAGCTGAGGGTAAAGGTGATGGACTGGCCAAGCATGTCTCCAGACCTAAACCCTATTGAGCATCTGTGGGGCATCCTCAAACGGAAGGTGGAGGAGCGCAAGGACTCTAACATCCACCAGCTCTGTGATGTCATCATGGAGGAGTGAAAGAGGACTCCAGTGGCAACCAGTGAAGCTCTGGTGAACTCCATGCCCAACAGGGTTAAGGCAGTGCTCGAAAATAATGGTGGTCACATAAAATATTGACACTTTGGGCCCAATTTGGACATTTTCACTTAGGGGTGTACTCACTTCTGTTGCCAGCGGTTTAGACATTAATGGCTGTGTGTTGAGTTATTTTGAGGGGACAGCAAATTTACACTGTTATACAAGCTGTACACTCACTACTTTACATTGTAGCAAAGTGTCATTTCTTCAGTGTTGTCCCATGAAAACATATAATAAAATATTTACAAAAATGTGAGGGGTGTACTCACTTTTGTGAGATACTGTGTATAAAAAATCTCACAGTTTCTCCATGTAGTGTACTGGACTGCAATACATTAAACAAAGTATAAACAACAACAGGTACAGTATAGTAATGTTATGTGTCAGAGTGTTTGCATTTGTCTGCTGCCTCTCTGCTCTTGTTTTTTCCACTGTTTGTTTGCCCTTCTGTCTCTAGCTGTCTTCTTATAGGTGGAGCCCTGCGGCAATCACCATTAAGTGGTTGACAAGACCTGACCAATGGAAGGCAGGAGCCCGGCCAAAAGAGGCAGAGCTGTCCATTTAAAAGCAACACATTGACACCCTTGTGTCAGCCTCTTGGCTCACTGTTAGCCTGTTGTTTTTGATTGTTGGCTTGTTTTTCTCTTTGTTTCCCTGCTACCCTCATACTAGCTCCCTTGGTTTGAGAACAGGTAAGATCACACATCTCACCACACAGGTGTGTTGAATGTCTAGACACCCTAGGCTAGAGGGCAGGTGCCACCTTTGTATTTCTTGTTAGCTTAGCCTAGTGTAGTTAGTTAGTTTTGTGTTATATTATTTGCAGTCAGGTTAGCTACTTCAAATACAGCCTAGTGTAGTTGTGTTTTTACTATGTTCAATTCTTTGGCACCGTCCATGTTCTCTCTCTCGGGTGAGACTAGTTCCCCTTCTGTCCTTGTTTTGTGGTTGTCCTGTGCCTGTCTGTAAATGCCAGTCCTGTTATATGTCATGAATAAAAGTGATAACCCTACCTCTACCCTCCTGTCCTACTCATATCCACCATCACCATAATCCAATCAAACCCGCAATCTTAGTAGTTACTGTTCTTACACTCACCCTAGACCTTACTTTCTGTGGGAACGTAACAAGTAAATAAATGAGAACAGAGCGCAATACTTCTGTGATACAGCTGTGTATAGTAACTATCCGGTACCGAAATGAATACTGAAGTGATTACTATATTTAAGCATCTACCTTTCCTGTAAAAAGCAGACTGAAGTAAATTACTTGTTCTCCTACCTGAAGGTACAGACTACAGAAGCAACCGTGGCTCGGAGTTGGTATAGTGGTCATATACACTGATGCTCGATTGGATTGAGATCTGGCGAATTTGGAGGCCGAATCAACACCTTGAACTCTGTCATGTTCCTCAAACCATTCCTGAACAATTTTTGCAGTGTGGCAGGGTGCGTTATGCTGCTGAAAGAGATCTCTGCGATTAGGGAACACCATTGCCATGAAGGGGTGTACTCAGTCTGCAACAATGTTTAGGTAGGTGGTACAGGTCAAAGTAAAATACGCATGAAGGCCATGACCCAAGGTTTCCCAGCAGAACATTGCTCAGAGCATCACACTGCCTCCGCTGACTTGCCTTCTTCACATAGTGCATCCTGGTGCCATCTCTTCCCCGGGTAAGTGACGCACATGCACCCGGGTGACAAGATGTAAAGGACAATGTGATTCATCAGACCAGGCCACCTTCTTCCATTGCTCCATGGTCCAGTTCGGATACTCACGTGCCCATTGTAGGTGCTTTCACTGGTGGACAGGGGTCAGCATGGGCACTCTGACTGGTCTGCAGCTACACAGCTCCATATGCAGCAAGCTGTGATGCACTGTGTGTTCTGACATATTTCTATCATAGCCAGCATTAACTCTTCTGTGGGATTCGCATTTCAATGAGCCTTGGGCACCCATTACCCTGTCACTGGTTCACTGGCTGTCTTTCCTCAGACCATTTTTGATAGGTACTAACCACAGCATACCGGGAACAGCCCACAAACCTGCCGTTTTGGAGATGCTCTGACCCCATCGTCTAGACAACTCAATCTGGCCCTTGTCAAAGTCACTCAGATCCTTATGCTTGCCCATTTTTCCTGCTTCCAACACATCAGCTTTAAGAATTGACTGTTCACTTGCTGTCTAATATATCCCACCCCTTGACAGTTGCCATTGTAACGAGATAATCAATTTTATTCACGTCACCTGTCAGTGGTTTTAACGTTATGACTGATCGATGCATATCATACGGAAGTTAATGGGCCGCAGCACACAATGGAGTATACAGCACATTGCAGCTTGAGACATACATCCTGTCAGTGGTTTTAATGTCATGGCTGTTCAATCATAATTGTTGAGCCTCTGCCATTGTTTTGGTCCATTTTTCAAAAGGAATGCAAGTGTGGCTCTTTTTATACACGTTTATTAAAAGGGCCACATGTGCGTTCCTTTGGAAGAATGGACCAAAGAGGTTTTGAATGGTATGAGAACCATTTTTGTTTGCACCTATAGAGCTGGGTGTTAGGTGAGTTCAAGCTGTGATGACTCAAATATATAAATATATTACAGTAAGTAGTAATGCTTTCTGAATGAGTGCTCAGTGCTCAAAGTGCACCTGATCTGTACCATTAGTGAAAACACATGAATATTGTTTATATTTCTGGGAAATGTGGTATTCTATTGAGGCATTGTTAGAAACTATAACATACAACAATGAGTGCATTAATATAAACCTGTGATTCGAAGCTGTACTATTGTCATATCTGCTGTTAGAAAAAATTATTCAACACCTTCTGACCAGTCAGAATCCAGAATTCAACAGCTTTGTGGTATAATAAACTGATAAACTGCTGTTGTTATTAAATTGCACCCTTTAATGAATGTATTGTCTCTGTTGCTGTAGTGTGTGATTGTGTTGCAGTGTTTTAAAAGTGGCATTTTAGTTTTGTTTGGATTGTATAGATTTACAGATTGCTCCAGAATAGTTATATGTATTTATCTTTATATGATTTTATTGGTTTGTGTGTGTGTTTAGCATGTTTTTATGAGGTGAGTTTGGCTTCAAAGTGTTAAACGCCACTTTCACGCATTGGTGAAAACCACAAGTGGTGCTTTTTTTGTCTCTCAGTCAAGGTGGAACATTTTGTTGCCTACAAACCTCCCCTTTACCCAAACCACACACTCCCCCTGCTCTCACATTATATAAACTCAAGTGTGAGGTGATATCTGCATTATTACAATACATTATTCATCAATATCTTCGTCATCATCCTCATCACCATCAGGAGCCATGTTTGCTCGTTCTCTTCTGCTGGTTCTGCTGGTTTTTGCCTGCCATCAGTACTTCACAACTGCCCAGAGTAAGATTTTTCAGCTTTTTGTAAACATCTGTATTTGCTAATTGTCTTTTTTTACTTTTGCTTCTCTTTATAGTTGAATCACTCGGATATATTGGTATTAGGTATTTATTAAATTAGTACATGATTGTTTTTGGAATTTTTGGAGGTGACGAACATAATATCATAAAATCAATATATCTTTCGCATTATAGCTGGTGTCCAGTGACTTCAGCTTAGCAATGCGCTTGTTGCTGAATTTCTTAAAAACTGTCAAAGTTTGTTCTTCTGTCTGTTCATTGCAATCTTTAGTTCAAGGTCATTTATACATTTACATTCACAGCAAAAAAAGCAGACGCCTTTATCCAGAGTGACTTATGGAAGTGCGTTCTATTCTTTACCAAATGGCGAGATAGTCTTTATCTCCTCATACTAGTTAATAGATCAGGGTCTGAAAATATCATCGACCTAAAAGCCTGTTAGAGGAAAGTTAGCATAGCATGAACGAAAAACAGGCAGGTCTTCTTTTGTCTTTGTTGAAAGAAGGCCAGTGACGGAGCTATTCGGAAATGTATCAGTGTCTCCAAATTTGAACACATGAACAACATTTTTAAAAATAGCTGTCTTTTATTTATTTGTAATTTAAAAAAAAAAAAAAAAACATTTTAGGCATTTATTAGGCAATTTCTCATATCAGATTAAACCTTAGCATTTAATCAGAGTATTTTCACATGATAATTAAATTAATAAAAATTGTTTAATTTTTTTTTTTTACACAGGTGCAAAAGGACCAGAGGACTGTTGTTTCAAATTCTTTCAGAAACCGATACCTGTAAGAGCCATTAAAACCTACGAAAATACGAGCAATGACTGTCCGAAAAATGGAGTCATGTAAGTATTTTTATTACATTTTATAATTATAAGACTGGTTGTTTTGAATTATTAATTTTTTTAAACAAACTTAAGAATGTTACTCGTTTTGGTAATTATTGTGGACCAACACTGACTTATATCTTCTTTTCTTTCCAGTTTTATTACCCAGAATTCCAGCCGCGTGTGCGTGGACCCAGGCTTTAAGTGGGTGCGGCGGGCCATTGATTTAGTTGACCAGCGCCTGTATGAAAGCTCAGCCTAAACTCAGAGGAGCTGTTAAATCCCTTATCCATTAATCAGAAGATTTCTTTACATATTCCATTATTTTATCAAAATAGAGTTTAATGGGATAAAGCTTATCATTATATTTCAGCTTTTGCTAAAATAATTTTGCCATTATGTAAGCCAAAATTATTCCTTTTATCTTTAAGTACATTTTATTACTCATTATTGCTTTTTTTATTGGTTAAATAAAGCCACATTAAAAGAATACATGGTGGAATTCATTTTAATTGAAATATGCACCCACATCAGTACCTGCTGTGGATTATGCTTACATCACACACAAAAACTGAGATATGAGACAAATAACTACCCACTTATCAAGTAGCACAGACTCTACTTCATACCTAAGGAATGCAGTACTATATATATAGTACATATAGTATATTTCCTGGCTTACACCGGAAACCAGTTTTACATTTCCGGTCTCCAGGGTGTTTACAGTCAAATTATTGTATGTTCCTAGCTGATAATGTGACATTAAACTTGTGAAAATGATTTAAAAAAGTGTGTATGGCTCCATAGTGCCTATACTTCACAGTGTCGCGATGACCATCTTTTGACTTTACCTCAGCCGTCAAGTTTAATGACTGGGTAGATGATATAATTAACTACTTCGGTTAGTCTGAAGGCGTTGATGGCGAAATTACAAAAGCACAGAAGCATATAATTACCTGTACAGCAATAAAATACGCCAGGTTTTGTACAGGAAACCCGGCATTTTTATTTTTTTTAAAAGCAGAGTTAGAGCTCAGTCAGAAAGTAAGCAGCTTGAGTAACTAGCTATCGCCGCTTGGTAAAAGGTGGGTGTTCATATTCTAGATACAGCTCCGGATCGGGGTGAAGTTCTGAGGGCTTTTTGTCCACAAAATGATAAGAGCACTCATAAACCTTCTTTGGGGGGTATTTTAACTTCAACGCTGCAAGCCATACTCGTTTCCTCTTGCCAATATTTGGCACAGAATGCAAGGCACACGGTGCCGGATATGGACATTCTTTTCGGGTTTGCTGCCGCTCAAAACAAGTATTTTCCAGGAATTTCATTTTTATTCTTACTACCACTCACGAAGTTTCTGTTTAAGTCATTTCTTTAGCCAGTTTTAATAAGGTTTCCTATAGAGACTGGAACAGAAAAACAGTACAACGGAAATTAGATTCCATCATGGTGGCTCATTGGTTTCTCAGGAAAAAGGTGGATATTGTCATAATGTGAAGACCCGCTGGCCAATATCAATAAATTATGGCAGAGAAAGCATGTCTCTCTGCTTTTTCCCTGGTTACCGTAATTATAGCAGTATGCACACACTACTGTTTGCGTGGCTGACAGAAATGTGTAAAAGCAAAAGCAGAAAAATGAAGACAAAAACTGCATGATCATCATTTTAATGATCGATCATTTATGTCTCTTCCGAGTATTTGAGTAATCGAGTCCTCGTGCCCATCCCTAATATATAGGGGCTGTGAGATTTCAAGTTCCAGACTGACATAGTGGTGGTTGACAAGGAGAAGAAAACAGCAGTTGTGATAAATGTGGCAATCGCAGCTGACAGTAACATCAGGAAGAATGAGCATGAGAAGATCAAGAAGTACCAGGGGCTGAAGGAGCAACTGGAACAGATGTGGAAGGTGAAGTACAATGTGGTCCCAGTGGTAATAGGAGCATAAGGGACGGTGACCCCCAAACTGGGAGAGTGGCTCCAGCTGATTCCGGGTACAACATCTGAAGTCTGAAGTCTCTGTCCAGAAGAGTGCAGTCCTAGGAACAGATATATATATATATATACCAGACAGAGTGCCCATGCTGACTCCTGTCCACTGCCGAAAGCACAATCATGTTGACTTGGCCTCCAAATTCCCCAGATCTCAATCCTATCGAGCATCTGTGGGATATGCAGGACAAACAAGTCTTGATCCATGGAGGACCTGCTGCTAATGTATTGGTGCCAGATATCACAGCACACCTTCAGAGGTATTGTGGAGTCCATGCCTTGATGGGTCAGAGCTGTTTTGATGGCACAAGGAGGACCTACACAATGTCAGGCAGGTGGTTTACACAGACCATTATTGCTAAGCCAGTATAAGCACCATTTTGAGCATTTATAGTTACATACACTGCTGAGGAACATCAGTAAAACCAGTTAGTTCCTGTTATGATTTACGTTATATCAGCTATAAACTGTCATTCCCTCACCAGCTTCTTGGTTCTTAAGGCAATAGTTCAGTATCGCTCAGTTGTTAAGACGTTAGGCTCCTGATCGGAAGGTTGTGTGTTCAAACCCCAGCACCACCAAGCTGCCCCTGTTGGGCCCTTGAGCAAGGCCCATAACCATTGACTGCTGAGATGTATAAATGAGATAAATGTAAGTTGTTCTGGATAAGGGCGTCTGCCAAATGCTGTAAGTGAAAACAGAAATTGTTCTGTTTTTTTGTGGAATTTTCTGTATAAAATGTTCCATTGTTGCCATCTACTGGACAAATTCTGATACACTAATGCTCAGAGGCAGATTAAATATATTGATTAATAAGCTTTGGGTGTAGGTAGACTACTTTAACATTGATTATGATTGAATTTAGGATCAAATTACCTATGTGGATGTGCAAAGCTAGTACGCAGTTGATGAGGAATTTATTCTTTGTTTGGTAAATGATGGAATTCCATATGGCATGCACTCAGGAGGACTGTGCATTTTGTGGTTATTTGTAGGAACAGACTCACTGATTGTTTTAAAAATAAGTTCTTTCCATGCATAAATGTCTATGGGTTTGTTGGTGCAACCCACTCATTAAAAAAAGAAAGAGGGGTTACATTTATATTATTTATATAGTACTTTTCGATTTACATTCAGATGCACTGCCAGACTAAACGTATTTCATTGACAGTTATAAAGTTGAGCCGTCTTTTAAGTTAAGTGCAACACGTTGTTCACACTCTGCCTCAAGAAAGCTGCAATGTTGCCAATTTAGAGATTCTGTTGTTAGATTTGGAAGCATTTTAAACCCCTATAGTGACTTTATTTCAAAAAAGAGCCTAGTGACAAATCTAGTGACTTTTTAAGCAGATGTCAGCGACTGTCCTGCACTTGATATGGTTCTCCAGCTCACATCACAGCTGCTGGTTAGAGAGCAGGTTTGGTCGAGCCTGGTAAATCCCGGTAAATCTGGTCAATCTGACTGTGTTACACTCGCACAAGACGATGTTCCCAATTTACATTACACACACATTCACACACAAGGGCCTCTACTGCAAGACACACTTCTGTGCCAAGTTGTCAAGTCTGACATTAAGAAACATGTGCCAACTCAGAAGCACACTGAAAAGTCCAAGCAAAGCAATCAACACTGCCATTTTCTACAACAAACAAACAAACAACAACATCAATAACAACACTGACTCTGAAACAGGCAGAGGCAACCGTGGCAATGGCTACTGCAGTGCAGTTGAAGGCACTATTTCACACTCATTCCGCTAACAAAAGAAACAGAAAAAAAATGTGTAAATGAGAACAGCTTTATTGGGAATTTTAATATTGGGAGTATTAAAATACAGTACGTGAGCACACAAGCAAACAAATGTAAATGGCTGCTGACCTGACACTAAGCAGAATGCAAATACCATGCGATGGCATCATGAGTATTCTAATTAGTCCGTGACGTCACTTAGCGACATCTATCGACTTTTTGAGTAGGTTTTAGCTACTTTTCATTGAAAGTAGTTGGCAACAGTGTTCACTGGAAGATTATTTTGAAAGAATTAAAGCTTTGTGGTGGAATATATATCATTTCCTTCTATCAGGTAAGCAAATGTTCAATTGTTTTCTTTAAACTTACAGTACATTCTGTGTTTAAAGTTATATTTCCACTCTGAGTAACTATGACGACTATGCTAACTATGAGAAAACTAGCCAGCTATTAGTCAATACATTTAAATTTCATTTAAATTTAAAACATTTAAATCATTTCGTTGTTGGGATACAATGTTCCAAATGTGTTTTTAGTTATTTCTGTTATTAATTAATTAATTTCCGTATTTCCTGTAATATATATATATATATATATATATATTTACCACTGTGTATAATATTGTAATGCTACAAATTTGATGCAATGCTAATCTACTAACTTTTTTTAGGCGTGAACTTTTGTTTGCACTCTGTACAGTAGTTAGCGTTGGGAAAGAGGAGACATCTCTGACTTGTTTACTTGTTTGAACCCGTAAGTGTTAATATAGTGTTTATTTGTTATTTTGGAAGAGGTAAAACATTCTGTTTGTATTACTTTTGTATTAGCGTCAAGAGAAAAGTCGAGCGAGAGAGAGAGAGAGAGAGGGCCGTGTATGAATGGTACTGGATTGTGGAACGCCAAAAGGGTCACATTTCACCATAAAACACTTGCTTTCAGACTTGTTCACACCTGGTATTAACATCCATCTCGAGTGACCCGATCACAGGTGGACAGCTGAGACGCATAGCCCTGATAGCCCTTCCCACCACAAATCATTTCGTTCTTTTAAGCAGAATTACATTAAAATGTTACACTGTCAATAGCCCAATTCCCCCCAGCACGTCTACTTACGCAAACTTTGATCATATTCCAAATAAGGAAAAAATGATAATGCAGCCAAGGACAAATTATGTGAAACAAAAATGATTAATTCACCACTCAACTAGGTCTTCAGGTCCGAGTTGTTCTTTCTTTTGTCACCTGACAGCCACATAGGCTGAGGCTATGTTGAGACTAGATTTTTAAAATGGAGTTTTCAATAAACACGTCATTAAAAATATATATATTTCGCATTTTGCAATGATTTAAAAAACAGTGTTAAAAGTTGTTCTATTTGGCTTTCCTTTTCCTCCTTTTGTGTCAGTTTGACACTGAGGCCCCCTTCACACTTGGCATTAACATGAGTCTGATCGTAAGTGAACAGCGCTTAATTCAGGTGTGAATGCATCTTGAACTGGGTCCATGGCTGTGATCCCAACTCCCTAACAAACTGGGATATGTTATTATATACATTGTTATACACATATATGTTAATGTATATGTGTATAACATATACGTTAACATATTTATACATTTACATATGTTAATGTATATGTGACAAATAAAGGCTTCTTCTTCTCATCCTGGACAGCAGGGCCACCTAATCATTGCTGGAAAAGTAAACTTACACTAGCTTACACTAGCTGGAAAATCTCGTTGAATTGTAGAGATCTGCCTGAAAGTGGGAGATGGGTGTTATAAATGCCTTCCTTCTGTGAAAATTAGTAGCCTGAAAATGTCAATAATAAAATAATAATAATAATAACTTGCTTTATTTGTGATAGAGCCTTTGTGGTACAGTCAGTTATAACCAAATTCACGTTCTTCTGCTGCCGAAAATGATCTAGAGCGCCTAGGCTGTCGCATATAGTGGAAACCAGGAAAGTGCAGGTTTAAACAAGAAGTTGCTAAGAAACAAGCTTGACCAATCAGAATGCAATTAGACTTTACCTCAGGCAACAGCAGCAAAGCGCGTCATTTTCATTTTATCAAAAGCAATGTTTTTTAAGCCTCCACAACCTGGCCAAGCGCCGGGTAAAGCATTGAACTAAAAAAAAGGACCACAGAATCTAACACAGGTTATGAAAATAAAAAGGAAGGGGAAATTTATCCCTACCTACAGAGCTGATTTTGACAGATCATGTACACAGCCCCATACACTTGCTGTAAAGTCACAGCTAGCTACATCGCTATCCAGTGTGAGTTTAGTTTTCTTCCGCAGAGAATTTATTGCACATGTACTATTAAGTTGTCTTTTGTAATTTTAGACAACATAGAAACAGAAACTTTGACATGTTGCTTGAGCATGTAACTACAGCCGTGGCCAAAAGTTTTGAGAATGACACAAATATTAATTTTCACAAAGTCTACTGCTTCAGTGTTTTTAGATCTTTTTGTCAGATGTTACTGTTACTGAAGTATAATCACAAGCATTTCATAAGTGTCAATGGCTTTTATTGACAATTACATGAAGTTTATGCAAAGAGTCAATATTTGCAGTGTTGACCCTTCTTATTCAAGACCTCTGCAATTCGCCCTGGCATGCTGTCAATCAACTTCTGGGCCACATCCTGACTGATGGCAGCCCATTCTTGCATAATCAATGCTTGGAGTTTGTCAGAGTTTGTGGGTTTTTGTTTGTCCACCCGCCTCTTGAGGATTGACCACAAATTCTCAATGGGATTAAGGTCTGGGGAGTTTCCTGGCCATGGACCCAAAATGTCGATGTTTTGTTCCCCGAGCCACTTCGTTATCACTTTTGTCTTGTGGCAAGGTGCCCCATCATGCTGGAAAAGGCATTGTTCGTCACCAAATTGTTCTTGGATGGTTGGGAGAAGTTGCTCTCTGAGGATGTTTTTGTACCATTCTTTATTCATGGCTGTGTTCTTAGGCAAAATTGTGAGTGAGCCCACTCCCTTGGCTGAGAAGCAACCCCACACATGAGTGGTCTCAGGATGCTTTATTGTTGGCATGACACAGGACTGATGGTAGCGCTCACCTTTTCTTCTCCAGACAAGCTTTTTTCCAGATGCCCCAAACAATCGGAAAGGGGATTCATCAGAGAAAATGACATTACCCCAGTCCTCAGCAGTCCAATCCCTGTACTTTTTGCAGAATAGCAGTCTGTCCCTGATGTTTTTCCTGGAGAGAAGTGACCTCTTTGCTGCCCTTCTTGACACCAGGCCATCCTCCAAAAGTCTTCGCCTTACTGTGCGTGCAGACGCACTCACACCTGCCTCTTGCCATTCCTGAGCAAGCTCTGCACTGGTGGTGCCCCGATCCCGCAGCTGAATCAACTTTAGGAGACGGTCCTGGCACTTGCTGGACTTTCTTGGGTGCCCTGAAGCCTTCTTCACAACAGTTGAACCTCTCTCCTTGAAGGTCTTGATGATCCGATAAATGGTTGATTTAGGTGCAATCTTACTAGCAGCAATATCCTTGCCTGTGAATCCCTTTTTGTGCAAAGCAATGATGGCTGCACGTGTTTCCTTGCAGGTAACCATAGTTAACAGAGGAAGAACAATAATTTCAAGCATCACCCTCCTTTTAAAGCTTCCAGTCTGTTATTCTAACTCAATCAGCATGACAGAGTGATCTCCAGCCTTGTCCTCATTAACACTCTCACCTGTGTTAACGAGAGAATCACTGACATGATGTCAGCCGGTCCTTTTGTGGAAGGGCTGAAATGCAGTGGACATGTTTTTTTGGGATTAAGTTCATTTTCATGGCAAAGAGGGACTTTGAAATTAATTGCAATTCATCTGATCACTCTTCATAACATTCTGGAGTATATGCAAATTGCCATCATAAAAACTGAGGCAGCAGACTTTGTAAAAATTAATATTTGTGTCATTCTCAAAACTTTTGGCCACGGCTGTATTTATGCAACTTGTTATACAACTAGAAAAGTATCTAATATTTTTATATTGTGATTTTAAGAAAGTGAGAAGTATTCCTCTATTACAGCTTATGTTCATTAGTCCAGGGGACATGTGACTTAAAGGCATGATACACTTTTGTCCCATGACAAGGCCAGTCGCACGTAGGTGTAGAGCACTGGCTAGCCAATAAAAAGAGAGGAAAATTTGGGAGGTGGGTTGGACAGACTTCACTAAAAAAATAGCAGTTTGAATACCACCTTGGCTAAAAAAGAGATTTTTTTAAAAAATTGTTTTTAATGTCGAATCCATAAAAATATGACAAATATATTAAAACAATATGATGAAAAAAAAAAAAAAAGAGTCATTTCCTAAGTGTTTTCTTTGTGTGCAAAATGTAAAAATGATCATTAATAAACAATTATTGATGGGGACATTGTCATTAGTAGTAATGTTTCAAATATTTAGATATTTATATTTAAAATGAAAACACCATACAACATTTTGTTGTTTTGATCATGGTTTTTTTATTGTATTGTCTGTTACATATTGTAACTATGCAACCTTTTTAAAGAGGCATTGTCAACATTTACTATTTTGATATACATTAAATCTGTTAAAGGAGAATGTGAAATTCACAGTTTGTCAAAATTAAAGTAAATATCTAAAGAATATATACAGAGCTGTGTTATAGTGAGTTATTGAAAATGTTTTTAAAACATTTACAAATACAAGCAAGATAAAACATATTTACAAATACACAAGACAAATAACAAAAAAATACAAAGATGTCTGTACACAATTCCACAATGCTAAAGAAAGAGAGAGAGACAGCAAGCACAAAACAAACATGGACATGGACAACAGTATTACACAGTAAGTGTTTGTGGATTTGTAAGTATTTACCTAAATAAACTACTTCTACTAATAAACTACCATTCCAATCAGACTTGCCATGCACAGACCTTAAATTTCACAACAAAGTTATTTTCTCTTTTCAACAATCCACCTCTGCCGCTCAGCCTCATAGAATGGGGACTGCTGAAACTCTGCCCATGTAATTTCTTCATTCATTCCCTGTGCCTGATACAGGGAGAGCACTTTAACAGGACAGTAAATGTATTTGCCTGCAACTTGAAATTGCCATTCGTCATGAAGGGGAAGTCTTCTCAACTACCAGTTCCTTCCACGTTTACGGAGTGAGGTCAAGTCAACGTGACAGCTTCAGAACTCAACAAAGTGGCACTTACCTTGGAATGCGGTTATACTGTATGAACAAGTATTTGCTTTAGATCAGCGGTGTCCAGTCTAACCCGGAAAGGGCCGGTGTGGGTGCAGGTTTTCATTCGAACCGAGCAGAAGCCACACCCGAGTCTACTGCTTTTGCTACTCTGATGAAGGAAAGTTTAAGCATGTGCTTTGCTGCTCCCCAGACCCCAGGCAGCAGCCAATCTGAGGGTCCGTCGTGGTTTCTGTAGTGTAGTGGTTATTTGCTTTAGATCAGTTTTGTAAAGTCTTATGCGGAAAGGGCTGGTGTGGGTGCAGGTTTTCATTCGAACCGAGCGGAAGCCACACTTGAGTCCATTGAAAACCGAGATCAGCTGATCAAACAGTTGGAATCAGGTGTGGCTCCTCCTTGATTGGGATGAAAACCTGAAAATTGGACAACCCTGCTTCAGACCAATCAGCATATAGACATATGTGCTTGTTAAATCTAAAACATTGACTATGCAGTTGGCTGTCAGAGGAGAATATACAGCTCTCATTACAGTTTGCAGGCTCACGGAGGCGCCGTTGTTTCTTACATTTTTTTTTCCCCCGCTTCAGGGGTTCGAAAGTGCCCTGGTGGAAAACCATATCATTCCAAACCACTAACAATGCAGGTGGAAAGCAGAAAGAGTTCTCGGAGGCATGCAGAGATTCCCACTCTGTTCAGTGCACTTACAGGCATGTCATTTGCAGGTAGATGATTATTTCCTTTCGTGGCACTCTTGCCACAAGAACATTGAACATTCAGGTCAAACAAGATGCGTTGGCCGGGAATCGAACCCGGGTCAACTGCTTGGAAGGCAGCTATGCTCACCACTATACCACCAACACCACAAAGGTACCACCAACGCCACAAAGGTACCACCAACGCCACAAAGGTACCACCAACGCCACAAAGGTACCACCTACTCTGGTGTGCAAAACTTAAAGCCTGTGCGCTGCCGTTCCCCAGATTCCAGGCAACAGCCAATCGAGACGTGCATTGTGGTTTCTGTGATGTAGTGGTTATCACTTTCTTGTGTATTTACAAATACACAAGACAAATAACAAAAAATACAAAGATGTCTGTACACAATTCCACAATGCTAAAGAAAGAGAGAAAGAGAGAGTGCGAGAGACAGTCAGAGAGCACGGAACAAACATGGACATGGACAACAGTATTACATAGTCAGTGTTTGTGGATTTGTAAGTATTTACCAAAATAAACTACTTCTACTAATAAACTGCCATTCCAATCAGACATGCCATGCACCGACCTTATATTTAACAACAACGTTATTTTCTCTTTTCAACAAATCCACCTCTGCCACTCAGCCTCATAGAATGGGGTCTGCTGAAACTCTGCCCATGTCATTTCTGCATTCATTCCCTGTGCCTGATACAGGGAGAGCACTTTAACAGGACAGTAAATGTATTTGCCTGCCACTCCAGTGAAACCAGTGTGGAAATGAGGGCTATTGGGTCCTTGTTTTAGTGGCTGGTGGCAGAACCTGCACAGACGACCAGAAGGATGCTCCACGAATGATTTCCTCTTGCCTCTCTCTTCAATCACCCTATTCCTCTCTGCCCCCCTCTGCTTAGAGGCCTCCAGCTCCCGCTGAAAGAAGGGAGTGTCTGCAAAATCTTCAAATGGCATCCTGGCATTGGTCAGGCCCTCTGCAGAGTTCAAATCAAAGACTTTCCTGGAGCAGTAGAAATATTTAACATCACCAGCCTGATAAAAGAAATGCACCGAGGACCCATCACGCATGTAACGAGACTTTGGCTGACCACAAGCTAAACAGGATCTTATTTTTTTTTGTGTGTGTGTCTGCTGTTGTTGTTGCAAGGCTGCCTGGTGCTTCTCTGGGATGTCTTTAACCATCTTCTCAACTGCTGCCTGTGTCAGAGGGACGTCTTCAGGAACACTCTTTGCAGGTGGATTGAACGGAGCGGGTGGCAGTATTGTCACTGGGACACTGATGGTTTCGCTGCCGGAGTCAAGACGCTGCCATAACTGTTGTGTCTCCAGGAGCTTTTCAGGGCTGGTGTTGAGAGAGGCATTTGTGTTTTTTTTTTAGCAAGGTGTTTTATGTACCTGCTTATGTGTTGTTTTGTGGTTGAGTGCAGAAGGCTGTTGGGGTCAGTGCAGGCACTCTGTACCATAGCAGAATAATCAGCATCCACCCTTTTAGGGAGATCCTTGCTCCCGTGGTGCTTGGCCAGGAGACCATCAATGGCAATTCTCATTGGATCCGTCCATCTGTTGTGGTCCATCACAAAGACTCGACCACCTGTCTTAATGGGTCCAATGCGAGCTGCGCGGGGAGGAGCAGCTATAGGCAGTGGTGGTGTGCTCAGCAGTTCTAAAGGAGATTCACAAAATTACTTAACTAAAGTATTTGTGTCTTTGTGTGCATATATGAGACAGACAGGTTACACACATTGGTGTCTGTAATGTAATTACCTGCATCTAACAGAAATTCCTCAGACCTTTGGTTCTTTAGTGTCACAGGACTTGAAAACTGGTGAAATATGACAAGCTGTGGGCTGGCCTCTGGTTCTGCAGCAAGGGGGTTCTCAGCAGAAGAGGAATCATCCAACCGTTCCTGAAATTGAGCAAAATGAGTGAGAAAAACTATCAATTATGAAGTAATACAAATCTTTTTCTCCATTATCAAATAAAAACAAAGTGTAAAGGAGTACCTTAGATGGAATTGGGGACTCCAAGCCAGATGAAGACTCTTCTTGAATCGCCACATCTCCTAGGGCTGACTTCATGCACTAATGCTTGTCAAAGTCAAGAGGCACTGGTCGACAGCCTGGCTCCACATACTGTAAGCCAAACCTCTCTCCTGTGTCCCTGCTGGAGGTATGCAAGGCTGGGTATTTGGGCTGCCCTGTCACTCTCACAGAGGCACTGTTTAAATTCACCATTAATGCAGGGTCAAACACTGCAGGTAGGATGACCCCAGGCTGCTTCACGTCCACCAGCCACTGATAATTCCAGCGTGCCACCCCAGTCATTCCATGTGCCTGGAACAGCTCAGGAGAGACACGATTGCCTGTTACCCACTGAGCCTAGTGGAAATGAAACCCCTCCTGCTGTGAGGTGCCTCTGACAGGGATCCAAATGGGCACAGCAGCTCCGTCACACTTTACATGATTGAGCTGTAGGGTTCCCCCATGTCCGTAGAGGATTCCTTCCTCCACCTCAGGGTCACTCAGGCAGCCTCTAAGGATGTGTACATGCTGAATCCACCACACCTTCAACATTGAGGGTTTAAAAAGGAAGATGTTGTTGGGATCCTTTGCAAGGTGGAAATGTTGAAGCACTTCTTCCACTCTCTGGACCAGCTCTCTGGGATGTGGCACTTTTGTCCTGCAGTGCTCTCTGACGTGCTGCTTGGTGGGATGGTAAAGGTACCATCTACTCTGGTGTGCAAAACTTCAAGCCTGTGCGCTGCAGTTCCCCAGATTCCAGGCCAATAACAGATGATAGCCAATCGACATGTGTGTTGTGGTTTCTGTAGTGTAGTGGTTATCACGTTCGCCTCACACGCGAAAGGTCCCTGGTTCGAAACCAGGCAGAAACAATTTTAGTCGCTTGCTCTTCGCAGTGAATAATTTCCTAGTAGGCCTTTCTTTAGCATCTGTGCCTGTAGGAACAGCCCTCCGACCCCTACGGAACTTTACCCCTGTTTCTGTAGTGTAGTGGTTATCATGTTCGCCTAACACGTGAAAGGGCCCCAGTTCAAAACTGGGCAGAAACAAGTTGGAACACTTGTGCTTTGCTTCAATAAGTGACCTGGTGTAATCTCTGTAGGATCAGCCAGAAAGCCAGACCCTGAAGATGACTGGGAACATAATCTGTAAAGAACTGGTCGCCAAGTTTGCCTATGAGCAAAAGGTCATTGTTCCAAAACCACCTGGGAGTGTTCTACCTTCCCTTGTGCTATTGTAGCAAGGCAGGTAACAGCTGCTTGCAGAATAAGAGGGAGTCTCCGCTCTCCCATTGACTGGAACATTTTCTGTAAAGTACCGGTCGCCAAGTTCACCTACGAGCAAAAGGTCTTCGGTCCAAAACCGTCTGGGAGCAGTTTCCCTCCAACCAGGAAAAGACAAAGAAAATGCCCCCTCAACTTGAAATTGCCATTCGTCATGAAGGGGAAGTCTTCTCAACTACCAGTTCCTTCCACGTTTACGGAGTGAGGTCAAGTCAACGTGACAGCTTCAGAACTCAACAAAGTGGCACTTACCTTGGAATGCGGTTATACTGTATGAACAAGTATTTGCTTTAGATCAGCGGTGTCCAGTCTAACCCGGAAAGGGCCGGTGTGGGTGCAGGTTTTCATTCGAACCGAGCAGAAGCCACACCCGAGTCTACTGCTTTTGCTACTCTGATGAAGGAAAGTTTAAGCATGTGCTTTGCTGCTCCCCAGACCCCAGGCAGCAGCCAATCTGAGGGTCCGTCGTGGTTTCTGTAGTGTAGTGGTTATTTGCTTTAGATCAGGTTTGTAAAGTCTTATCTGGAAAGGGCTGGTGTGGGTGCAGGTTTTCATTCGAACCGAGCGGAAGCCACACTTGAGTCCATTGAAAACCGAGATCAGCTGATCAAACAGTTGGAATCAGGTGTGGCTCCTCCTTGATTGGGATGAAAACCTGAAAATTGGACAACCCTGCTTTAGACCAATCAGCATATAGACATATGTGCTTGTTAAATCTAAAACATTGACTATGCAGTTGGCTGTCAGAGGAGAATATACAGCTCTCATTACAGTTTGCAGGCTCACGGAGGCGCCGTTGTTTCTTACATTTTTTTTCCCCCGCTTCAGGGGTTCGAAAGTGCCCTGGTGGAAAACCATATCATTCCAAACCACTAACAATGCAGGTGGAAAGCAGAAAGAGTTCTCGGAGGCATGCAGAGATTCCCACTCTGTTCAGTGCACTTACAGGCATGTCATTTGCAGGTAGATGATTATTTCCTTTTGTGGCACTCTTGCCACAAGAACATTGAACATCCAGGTCAAACAAGATGCGTTGGCCGGGAATCGAACCCGGGTCAACTGCTTGGAAGGCAGCTATGCTCACCACTATACCACCAACGCCACAAAGGTACCACCAACGCCACAAAGGTACCACCAACGCCACAAAGGTACCACCAACGCCACAAAGGTACCACCAACGCCACAAAGGTACCACCTACTCTGGTGTGCAAAACTTAAAGCCTGTGCGCTGCCGTTCCCCAGATTCCAGGCAACAGCCAATCGAGACGTGCATTGTGGTTTCTGTGGTGTAGTGGTTATCACTTTCTTGTGTATTTACAAATACACAAGACAAATAACAAAAAATACAAAGATGTCTGTACACAATTCCACAATGCTAAAGAAAGAGAGAGAGAGAGAGCGCGAGAGACAGTCAGAGAGCACGGAACAAACATGGACATGGACAACAGTATTACATAGTCAGTGTTTGTGGATTTGTAAGTATTTACCAAAATAAACTACTTCTACTAATAAACTGCCATTCCAATCAGACATGCCATGCACCGACCTTATATTTAACAACAACGTTATTTTCTCTTTTCAACAAATCCACCTCTGCCGCTCAGCCTCATAGAATGGGGTCTGCTGAAACTCTGCCCATGTCATTTCTGCATTCATTCCCTGTGCCTGATACAGGGAGAGCACTTTAACAGGACAGTAAATGTATTTGCCTGCCACTCCAGTGAAACCAGTGTGGAAATGAGGGCTATTGGGTCTTTGTTTTAGTGGCTGGTGGCAGAACCTACACAGACGACCAGAAGGATGCTCCACGAATGATTTCCTCTTGCCTCTCTCTTCAATCACCCTCTTCCTCTCAGCCCCCCTCTGCTTAGAGGCCTCCAGCTCCCGCTGAAAGAAGGGAGTGTCTGCAAAATCTTCAAATGGCATCCTGGCATTGGTCAGGCCCTCTGCAGAGTTCAAATCAAAGACTTTCCTGGAGCAGTAGAAATATTTAACATCACCAGCCTGATAAAAGAAATGCACCGAGGTAACGACCCATCACCCAGGTAACGAGACTTTGGCTGACCACAAGCTAAACAGGATCTTATTTTTTTTGTGTGTGTGTCTGCTGTTGTTGTTGCAAGGCTGCCTGGTGCTTCTCTGGGATGTCTTTAACCATCTTCTCAACTGCTGCCTGTGTCAGAGGGACGTCTTCAGGAACACTCTTTGCAGGTGGATTGAATGGAGCGGGTGGCAGTATTGTCACTGGGACACTGATGGTTTCGCTGCCGGAGTCAAGACGCTGCCATAACTGTTGTGTCTCCAGGAGCTTTTCAGGGCTGATGTTGAGAGAGGCATTTGTGTTGTTTTTTTTAGCAAGGTGTTTTATGTACCTGCTTATGTGTTGTTTTGTGGTTGAGTGCAGAAGGCTGTTGGGGTCAGTGCAGGCACTCTGTACCATAGCAGAATAATCAGCATCCACCCTTTTAGGGAGATCCTTGCTCCCGTGGTGCTTGGCCAGGAGACCATCAATGGCAATTCTCATTGGATCCGTCCATGTGTTGTGGTCCAACACAAAGACTCGACCACCTGTCTTAATGGGTCCAATGCGAGCTGCGCGGGGAGGAGCAGCTATAGGCAGTGGTGGTGTGCTCAGCAGTTCTAAAGGAGATTCACAAAATTACTTAACTAAAGTATTTGTGTCTTTGTGTGCATATATGAGACAGACAGGTTACACACATTGGTGTCTGTAATGTAATTACCTGCATCTAACAGAAATTCCGCAGACCTTTGGTTCTTTAGTGTCACAGGACTTGAAAACTGGTGAAATATGACAAGCTGTGGGCTGGCCTCTGGTTCTGCAGCAAGGGGGTTCTCAGCAGAAGAGGAATCATCCAACCGTTCCTGAAATTGAGCAAAATGAGTGAGAAAAACTATCAGTTATGAAGTAATACAAATCTTTTTCTCCATTATCAAATAAAAACAAAGTGTAAAGGAGTACCTTAGATGGAATTGGGGACTCCAAGCCAGATGAAGACTCTTCTTGAATCGCCACATCTCCTAGGGCTGACTTCCTGCACTAATGCTTGTCAAAGTCAAGGGGCACTGGTCGACAGCCTGGCTCCACATACTGTAAGCCAAACCTCTCTCCTGTGTCCCTGCTGGAGGTATGCAAGGCTGGGTATTTGGGCTGCCCTGTCACTCTCACAGAGGCACTGTTTAAATTCACCATTAATGCAGGGTCAAACACTGCAGGTAGGATGACCCCAGGCTGCTTCACGTCCACCAGCCACTGATAATTCCAGCGTGCCACCCCAGTCATTCCCTGTGCCTGGAACAGCTCAGGAGAGACACGATTGCCTGTTACCCACTGAGCCTGGTGGAAATGAAACCCCTCCTGCTGTGAGGTGCCTCTGACAGGGATCCAAATGGGCGCAGCAGCTCCGTCACACTTTACATGATTGAGCTGTAGGGTTCCCCCATGTCCGTAGAGGATTCCTTCCTCCACCTCAGGGTCACTCCGGCAGCCTCTAAGGATGTGTACATGCTGAATCCACCACACCTTCAACATTGAGGGTTTAAAAAGGAAGATGTTGTTGGGATCCTTTGCAAGGTGGAAATGTTGAAGCACTTCTTCCACTCTCTGGACCAGCTCTCTGGGATGTGGCACTTTTGTCCTGCAGTGCTCTCTGACATGCTGCTTGGTGGGATGGTAAAGGTACCATCTACTCTGGTGTGCAAAACTTCAAGCCTGTGCGCTGCCGTTCCCCAGATTCCAGGCCAATAACAGATGATAGCCAATCGAAACGTGTGTTGTGGTTTCTGTAGTGTAGTGGTTATCACGTTCGCCTCACACGCGAAAGGTCCCTGGTTCGAAACCAGGCAGAAACACTTTCAGTCGCTTGCTCTTCGCAGTGAATAATTTCCTAGTAGGCCTTTCTTTAGCATCTGTGCCTGTAGGAACAGCCCTCCGACCCCTACGGAACTTTACCCCTGTTTCTGTAGTGTAGTGGTTATCACGTTCGCCCAGCACGCGAAAGGGTCCTAGTTCGAAACTGGGCAGAAATAAGTTGGAACGCTTTGCTTCAATAAGTGACCTGGTGTAATCTCTGTAGGATCAGCCAGAAAGCCAGACCCTGAAGATGACTGGAACATAATCTGTAAAGAACTGGTCGACAAGTTTGCCTATGAGCAAAAGGTCATTGTTCCAAAACCACCTGGGAGTGTTCTACCTTCCCTTGTGCTTTTGTAGCAAGGCAGGTAACAGCTGCTTGCAGAATAAGAGGGAGTCTCTGCTCTCCCATTGACTGGAACATTTTCTGTAAAGTACCGGTCGCCAAGTTCACCTACGAGCAAAAGGTCTTCGGTCCAAAACCGTCTGGGAGCAGTTTCCCTCCAACCAGGAAAGGACAAAGAAAATGCCCCCTCAACTTGAAATTGCCATTCGTCATGAAGGGGAAGTCTTCTCAACTACCAGTTCCTTCCACGTTTACGGAGTGAGGTCAAGTCAACGTGACAGCTTCAGAACTCAACAAAGTGGCACTTACCTTGGAATGCGGTTATACTGTATGAACAAGTATTTGCTTTAGATCAGCGGTGTCCAGTCTAACCCGGAAAGGGCCGGTGTGGGTGCAGGTTTTCATTCGAACCGAGCAGAAGCCACACCCGAGTCTACTGCTTTTGCTACTCTGATGAAGGAAAGTTTAAGCATGTGCTTTGCTGCTCCCCAGACCCCAGGCAGCAGCCAATCTGAGGGTCCGTCGTGGTTTCTGTAGTGTAGTGGTTATTTGCTTTAGATCAGGTTTGTAAAGTCTTATCCGGAAAGGGCTGGTGTGGGTGCAGGTTTTCATTCGAACCGAGCGGAAGCCACACTTGAGTCCATTGAAAACCGAGATCAGCTGATCAAACAGTTGGAATCAGGTGTGGCTCCTCCTTGATTGGGATGAAAACCTGAAAATTGGACAACCCTGCTTTAGACCAATCAGCATATAGACATATGTGCTTGTTAAATCTAAAACACTGACTATGCAGTTGGCTGTCAGAGGAGAATATACAGCTCTCATTACAGTTTGCAGGCTTACGGAGGCGCTGTTGTTTCTTACATTTTTTTTCCCCCGCTTCAGGGGTTCGAAAGTGCCCTGGTGGAAAACCATATCATTCCAAACCACTAACAATGCAGGTGGAAAGCAGAAAGAGTTCTCGGAGGCATGCAGAGATTCCCACTCTGTTCAGTGCACTTACAGGCATGTCATTTGCAGGTAGATGATTATTTCCTTTTGTGGCACTCTTGCCACAAGAACATTGAACATCCAGGTCAAACAAGATGCGCTGGCCGGGAATCGAACCCGGGTCAACTGCTTGGAAGGCAGCTATGCTCACCACTATACCACCAACGCCACAAAGGTACCACCAACGCCACAAAGGTACCACCAACGCCACAAAGGTACCACCAACGCCACAAAGGTACCATCTACTCTGGTGTGCAAAACTTCAAGCCTGTGCGCTGCCGTTCCCCAGATTCCAGGCAACAGCCAATCGAGACGTGCATTGTGGTTTCTGTAGTGTAGTGAGGGAAGCAGAAGGCGAGGTTCGATTCCCCGACGGGGAGGATGTTTCTCCATTAGGCGTGAGGGAATTAAAGCCAAGACACCTTCTAGCTCAGCAAATCTCCCTGCTGTAAGCCACAGTTTTAATACCACCTACCCTGCATACCTAAACCTGACACACTGTGAGCAGGTTTCAACTTGCACATGGGTAATCCCAGCGCATTTCAATGTTTTGTGAAGTGTATGCACTGCATGTGTGACTTGCCTAAATCTATTGGCAAGATAGTGCACAAGAGTGAGTTGCCACCTATAGCTGACACGCTGTGAGCAGGCTTCAACTGGCACAGGGGAAACCCTAACCCATTTCAAAGTTTTGTGAAGTATATGCATTGCATGTGCCACTTGCTTAAATCTATTGGCAAAACAGTGCACAAGAGTGAGTTGACACCTACAGCTGACATGCTGTGAGCAGGCTTCGACTTGCACAAGGGTAACCTGAGTGCATTTCAAGACCAGTGCCTCGTTCTCTTGGCCATCGCATGAATGTAAAACGAGACCAGGCTTTAGTGCAATTCTTTGTCTCGTTTATGTTTTGATCTTTCCAATGTGCAAATCGCCTTTAAAACATTTTAACAGGTTTTCCTCGTTAGTATAGTGGACAGTATCTCTGCCTGTCATGCAGAAGACCGGCGTTCGATTCCCCGACGGGGAGGATCTTTTTCCATTAGGCGTGAGGGAATGAAAGCCAAGACACCTTCTAGCTCAGCCGACCGCAAATCTCCCTGCTGTAAGCCACAGTTTTAATACCACCTACCCTGATGGTTTTTTGCTTTTCTCTGCTCCTAACACACCCGATTAAATCAATCCGCTAATAAACTGCTCTCTCGGATTGATGTGTTTGTGTTAGAGCAGGAAAAACAATACATTCCTCAACACAGGGAATACTTCAGTAACAGGCTTGGCACACTCTGCCATGAAGAAGCAGACTAGGGCAGTGGATTCAAAGTTTTGTCAATTAAACGTTCTGCATGTGCCACTTGCTTAAAACAGACACCAGGACAGTGAGCACCAGTGACTTGACACCTACCTCTTTGCCCGTCATCATTAAAACTTGCTGTACGTTCTCCTCGTCGGTGTAGTCGACAATATCTTCACCTGTTCTGCCAAAAACCATCCTTTGACTCCCTGATGGGGACGCTGTTTTCCCATTAGGTGTAACTGCATGAATGCCAAGGTGCTTTCTTGCTCATCTGACTAGAGTTCTCTCTGCATTAGGTCACAGGATCCTAGCGCTCTGTCCAGAACATTTTAGCATTTTCTCTGCTTCCACCACAGCTGATTCAACTCATCCAGTAATTAACATCACTCCGGGGTGCAGGTGGTTGTGATAGAGTAGGAAAAAGATGAATTTCTTCTGTACAGAGGGTATTCCGGGACTACGCGTGTGAATTTGTGCTTTGCTGAAAGCAGACAGTGTTCTCAGATTCAAAGTTTTGTGAAGTATATGCACTGCATGTGCCACTTGCCTTAATCTATTGGCAAAACAGTGCTCCTGTGCACTGTTTTGCCAATAGATTAAGGCAAGTGGCACATGCGTGACAGGCAGAGATACTGTCCACTATACTAACGAGGAAAACCTGTTAAAACCTTTTAAAGGCGATTGGCACATTGGAAAGATCAAAACATAAACGAGACAAAGAATTGCGCTAAAGCCTTGTCTCGTTTTACATTCCTGCGATGGCCAAGAGAATGAGGCATTGGTCTTGAAATGCAC
This sequence comes from Cranoglanis bouderius, assembly GCA_023630585.1. Taxonomy (NCBI): domain Eukaryota; kingdom Metazoa; phylum Chordata; class Actinopteri; order Siluriformes; family Cranoglanididae; genus Cranoglanis; species Cranoglanis bouderius. The sequence goes on from CM042568.1 coordinate 1,745,547, forward strand.
TCAGGTTACCCCTGTGCAAGTCGAAGCCTGCTCACAGCGTGTCAGCTGTAGGTGTCAACTCACTCTTGTGCACTATCTTGCCTATTGATTTAGGCAAGTGGCACATGCACTGCATATACTTCACAAAACTTTGAAATGGGTTAGGGTTTAGTGAGGTGATACCTAAGGCTGACACGCTGTGAGCAGGCTTCAACTTGCACAGGGGAAACCCCAGAGCATTTCAACGTTTTGTGAAGTGTATGCACTGCATGCACTGCATGTGCCACTTGCCTTGATCTTTTTCCGAGATAGTGAACAAGAGTGACTTGATACCTAAAACTGACACACTGTGAGCAGGCTTCAACTTGCACAGGGGAAACCCCAGTGCATTTCAAAGTTTTGTGAAGTATATGCACTGCATGCACTGCATGTGCCACTTGCCTTAATCTATTGGCAAGATAGTGCACAAGAGTGAGTTGATACCTAAAACCGACATGCTGTGAGCAGGCTTCGACTTGCACAGGGGTAACCTGAGTGCATTTCAAGACCAATGCCTCGTTCTCTTGGCCATCGCAGGAATGTAAAACGAGACAAGGCTTTAGCGCAATTCTTTGTCTCGTTTATGCTTTGATCTTTCCAATGTGCCAATCGCCTTTAAGAGGTCTTAACAGGTTTTCCTCGTTAGTGTAGTGGACAGTATCTCTGCCTATCACGCAGAAGACCGGCGTTCGATTCCCCGACGGGGAGGATGTTTTTCCATTAGGTGTGAGGGAATGAAAGCCAAAGCACCTTCTAGCTCAACTAACCGCAAATCTCCCTGCTGTAAGCCACAGTTTTAATACCACCTACCCTGATGGTTTTTTGCTTTTCTCTGCTCCTAACACACCCGATTAAATCAATCCGCTAATAAACTGCTCTCTCGGATTGATGTGTTTGTGTTAGAGCAGGAAAAACAATACATTCCTCCGCACAGGGAATACTTCAGTAACAGGCTTGGCACACTCTGCCATGAAGAAAGCAGACTAGGGCAGTGGATTCAAAGTTTTGTCAATTAAACGTTCTGCATGTGCCACTTGCTTAAAACAGACACCAGGACAGTGAGCACCAGTGACTTGACACCTACCTCTTTGCCCGTCGTCATTAAAACTTGCCGTACGTTCTCCTTGTCGGTATAGTCGACAATATCTTCACCTGTTCTGCCAAAGACCATCCTTTGACTCCCTGATGGGGACGCTGTTTTCCCATTAGGTGTAACTGTATGAATGCCAAGGTGCTTTCTTGCTCATCTGAGTAGAGTTCTCTCCGCATTTGGTCACAGGATCCTAGCGCTCTGTCCAGAACATAGTGCACAAGAGTGAGTTGACACCTATAGCTGACATGCTGTGAGCAGGCTTTGACTTGCACAGGGGTAACCCGAGTGCATTTCACGACCAGTGCCTCGTTCTCTTGGCCATCGCAGGAATGTAAAACGAGGCAAGGCTTTAGTGCAATTCTTTGTCTTGTTTATGTTTTGATCGTTCCAATGTTCCAGTTGCCTTTAAGTAGTTTTTCATCGTTCGTATAGTGTACGTTATCTCTGATTGTCACGCAGAAGACCGGGGTTCGATTTCCTGACGTGGAGGCTGTTTTTCCATTAGAAGATGGGGTACAATAGTCTGTTTGTGGGGGGGGGTACGAAGGGAAAAGAGGAAATATGAGAGAAGAAGAAAGGAAAAGAGGAATAAAGAGAAACAAGTGATTTACATGCATCTGTTTTGTATTTTTTCTCAGAAAAAGGCCTTTTTTTGTGTGAAATTTGGTTGATGCTGCCAACAAGATTATCTCTGTTCGAGTCCCACCTCAGACAACAATTAAATTTTGAATTAAATTTTGAAATAACTACTACTGTTAAAATTTGTAAATTGAAAAAATTTGTAAATCACCACAGTTCACTTAGGTGTAGTTTGATAATGATATTGGTGATTTAATCCAATGCATGATACGGCTTTTGTCTATGTATGTGCTGTTATGAATATATCTTTTTATAAAATATTGTTTTTTACTGTATTAATGTTATTGCATTCTTTTATTCTATAGCTTTTCTCTATGTATGTACTGTTATGAATACTGTATTTTTACAAAATAATGTCTTTTACTGTATTAATGTTATTGTATTCTTTTTCATTGTATTGTTTGTGATTTGAGTTAGAAATCCTAATTAATGCTCCGTATGATTACTCTATTACTTATTTAAAGATTTGTGCTAAGATGCTTTAAGGTGGTGTGAAAAAAAAAGAGATTATAAAATGTTTTACCACCCAGGCTCACAGAGTGATTACTGAAGCAAAAGTGTGATATAAATCAGTGACCAGTCGCTGGAATATAAACAATAGATTTGTATTTTTAAAAAATAAATAAACAAATACATCAGATTAAGAATAATACAGTACAACACACACACAGACACACACACACACACACACACACACACACACACCATAACAATAAACACAAGTGATAAACTATTATAAAACATTAAGGCATGGGTATATAAGACTATACACAAAACAACAAGAAAATACTACAACTATTTAAACATTATATTTACATACAAAATATATACATACAACTATATAAGGCACTAAATTCTATTTCTTTTTTATTTGCTCCAGCCACTGTATTAATAATGCTCTTTTGTTAGAGTCTCTGTGTTCTGACAGTAAATAATGCCCTTCTATTGGCTAGGTCCAGTCTCTGCTGTCCTGTAATGACCACAGTTTTTTGCAAGTCTTGGCCTCCATTCTTCTAATATACTGTATGCACGTGGTGGACTTGGCACATGTGGTCGGATGGCAGAAGCTGGAGGAACACTGCTGGGTTGATGTGAGCATCACAGATTGGTGTGGAGTGCTGCTGGGCTGGGGAGTGGAGGTGGCTGAGGGTCCAGGGATTACAAACACACTGAACGTGGGGTTATGTTGGGGAGCAAGCATGATGAAAGTGCTGGGCCACAGGTCATGCCACTTCTTCTGGTGAGGAGCAGGTCTGTTGACAGCTTCAGAGGGCCACGCAACTGTTGAGAATAAACACTGATCATGTCACACTGCACTGACTACAACACTGACATGTTTTGTCTTATAACGTTGTACAGATTCTACCGTTATTATTTGAAAACAGCCCTGGTTGCTTTACATTTCCATTTGTACCATCTTAGTTTTGTGTTTGGTCATTTTTGCCCATGGTTTGCCCACTGTAGGTTCTGACCAGTGTCAGACTGGGGCAGTGGATTCAAAGTTTTGCCAATTAAACGCTCTGCATGTGCCACTTGCTTAAAACAGACACCAGGACACTGAGCAGCAGTGACGTGACACCTACCTCTTTGCCCGTCGTCTTTAAAACTTGCCGTACGTTCTCCTCATCAGTGTAGTGGATAATATCTTCACCTGTTCTGCCGAATACCATCCTTTGACTCCCTTTTTTTTTTTTTTTAATTGAGTTTTTCTTATACAATCACCTCTAAATCATACATCATCTATTTACATACATAATTTAGAATTCTCCTTCAGTCCCTGGCTGTTTAAACGTTAAATCTTTTAAAACACAACAAATGGTTGGCTTAAAAACATCATAAAAAGTATCCAACATATTTTCACATTTAAAATACATGTACTGTCTTTCCATGTATACTTCTGTTTTCCTTTTGAACAAAGTCCAAACATCCAACACATTTTTTTTCCCTTTTTAGCCAAAGTTCTTCTCTTGTAGGGCTAAAATATATAAAGTTAATTACTTAGCCCACTGCTCTCCTATAACCAACGACGGAAATAGGTGCAGCGAAGGTTAATGCGTGTTTTAATATACGATTTAAATATCTGACTCCATTTAATTGATTATCTGACTCCAATAGAATAATCTTCTAGTTAGTGCTAGAAGTGTTAGCACTCAGTGTTCTACTGATATTTACTCCTGAGCAGCTTCGAGCGAAGCTTTCATTAAAATGACGTTCCTATGTCAGAGACTTTCATGTAGCTTCTTCATTAAACCATTATGTTGTTAGCTCAGAGGATTTATAGTGTATTTTCATATATTAACCCAGTATTTAACCAACCATTTTCATGTATTAACCAATAAATCAATTTTGATGTAATCAACCACTGGATAAAATTAATAAGGAGATGAAACCTTTAGTATAAGGTAAAAAGCAGGCCAGGTTAGTGTATGATCTCAGTATGAAACTCACTATCTGCATAGTTGAAACCAATTAAGGCCTTGAGACTTTTGTAGGGCTAAAATATGTAAAGGTGATTACTTAGCCCACTGCTCTCCTATAACCAACGACGGAAATAGGTGCAGCGAAGGTTAATGCGTGTTTTAATATATGCTTTAAATATCTGACTCCATTTAATTGATTATCTGACTCCAATAGAATAATTTTCTAGTTAGTGCTAGAAGTGTTAGCATTCAGTGTTCTACTAATATTTGCTCTTAAGCAACTTTGAATGAGGTTTTCATTAGAATGACGTTCCTACATCAGAGACTTTTATATAACTTCTTTACTAAACCATTAATTTGTTAGCTCAGAGGTTTTATTCAACGTGCAAGCCTAGGCCTTATTTTACTTGTCAGAGGTTTTATTTGAACTTGCAAGTATTAGCCTTTATCTTTAGCTTGTCAGAGGTTGACTTTAAACGTGTCTAACGTATTTTGCTTTTAGTCTAGGAAGTTATTCACAACAAAAGTATCAAACATGGACACAAAGTGTTTAGAAATAAGATAGCGAATACATTTAATATAAGGATACAATTGAAAAATACATAAAGTGGAGGAAGGAATGGCTTACAATCAGAGTTGTGCACCTCAGAAGCAGAATGGTCCCAGCCGTAAGAGGAAAAGAGAGAGAGAGAGAGAGAGAGAGAGAGAGAGAGAGAGAGAGAGAGAGAGAGAGAGAGAGAGAGAGAGAGAGAGAGAGAGAGAGAGAGAGAGAGAAGCCAAGAGCGGAGCTAGAAGAGCAAAAAAAAGGGCTGTTCTTCTCTAAGCATATCCTTATATACCCCTGAGTCTCTTTGAAGTATATAGTGACCAGGATATCAAATGGGGATGGACCAATAGGGAGCCCCATGGTGCTATGGTAGGATTAGATCACCTTCAGGCCTAGTATGTTGCCGTGGGGGTAGGAAGGTGATAAGTTCCCTGTCGCAAACCAGAGGGGGTTGTGTGTGTGTGTCTGTGTGTGTGTGTGTGTGTGTGTGGGTGCAGAGAACACATATTGCAACATATATGATAACTGTTATTCCCTAAATTTCATAATATTTATGATATCACCACATCGTTCACCATGAAATATGGATACAAACGACACCAAACATGCCCTGAGGAATACTGTAATTTAACACAGTTTAGATAACCAGTTTTAGTTCACCTGATATCTCTGAAACACATTCCTGATCATTTTAACCTTAATCACATTACTGCCACAATTTTATAAATCTACTACACTTTTGGCCTTGAGACTTTTAGCCTTGAAATTTTTTTAAAAATACACTGGTGGACCTCGCGCCACGGTTGTTTATGAGATCCATAGAAAGGCACATAATTGTGGCAAGCTGTCAGAGGTGTGATTAAAGAAAAAATGGGGAAACCCCGCCTGAATGAGATCATTGCATTAGAAATGTATAAAAACTGATGTATTGACTGTATTTGTCAGATGGTCTGCAGTCATCTCGACTTTATGGTGTTTCAATAAAGTCTGATTTTTGACATCTTAAACCCCGGACTCTCGAATACTTTTTTTTTATAGAATAACCAGGACATTTTCCACAATAGTTTCTATCAACGTGTAAACCTAGGCCTTTCCTATCTTACTTATCAGAGGCTCTGTTTAAACTTGCAAGTATCAGCCTTTACTTTTGGCTCGTCAGAGGTTGACCTTAAACGTGTCTAACGTATTATACACTTTTAGTTTAAGAAGATATTCTTAATAAGAATACCAAACATAGACACAGAGTATTTAGAAATAGGATAACAAATGGATTTAATACGAGATCACTATTAAAAGATATATAAAATAGAGACAAGAGTAACTTACAGGATTACAGTCAGCGTCACAGACATAGGATGCATGATGGAAAAGCATCTGTGGCAAAAGGCCCTTCGGATGTTACAAGCCTCCCTGATGTTATAAGCTTCTGATGTTATAAACTTCTGATGTTATGAACTTTTGATGTTATAAGCTTCTGATGTTATGAACTTTTGATGTTATACGCTTCAGATGTTATAAGTTTTTGATGTTATAAGTTTTTGATGTTATAAGCTTCTGATGTCATAAACTTCTGATGTTATAAGCTTTTGATGTTATAAGCTTCTGATGTTATAAGCTTTTGATGTTATAAGCTTCTGATGTTATAAGCTTTCCTTTCTCTCTACCAAGCAGATCCTCTTATACCCTTGACCCTCTTTGAAATGTATAGTGACCAGGATACCAAATGGAGATGAAACCATGTGTTTTAGGGCAGGGTGGACCCCATGGTGTTTTAGGGCAGGGTTATCTCACTTTAAGGAACTGTATGTTAATTAAGTTCCTGAGAATGAGTTCATGCAAACCAGGGGGTGCCTGTGTGTGTGTGTGTGTGTGTGTGTGTGTGTGCGTGCGTGTGTGTGTGTGTGTGCGCGTGTGTGTGTGTGTAAAGAGCACATATTACAACATATATTGTAAATGTTATTTCCTAAACTATATGATATTTATGATATCACCACATCGTTCACCATGAACTATGGATACAAATGATACCAAACATGCCCTGAGGAATACTGTAATTAAACACAGTTTAGACCAGTTTTAGTTCACCTGGTGTCTCTGAAACACATTCCTGATCATTTTAACCTTAATCACATCACTGCCACAATTTTATAAATCTACTACAAATCCCTCCTCCGGGACGTCTGAATGCAGAGCCATTTTAACGGCCCGAGAACATGTGGCAGTCATCATAGGTTGAAGGGCAGTGATGTCTACAGGTGATCACAGAGCTGACCAGGACACGACTCCTGAAGATTCAGTTCCACCAGGCATCTTTAGCTGTGTGGAGTAACTGGTCAGGAATCTTGCTGTCTGGTTTGCACTCTGTTGCAGCTGAAGTCAGTTGCTTGGTGTGGGCTCCTGTGCCCCTCCCAGCAGGGTGTGTCTCTCCTTCCAGCAGAAAGATGAATCAGTGTCCTGTGGTTCTCTTGCCCAAGATGCATGAATCTCCCATTTTGAAGTTTCTTCTTACTTCCTTTGCGGGACGCAGGAGACCCCATATTTCGAAGAGGTCCTCAATCCTTCAGAAACTTTTCTCTGTTATTTGGACAGACACTTGGATACACTGATATACTTCCATTTGACACATATTGCAACTGTAAACTCAGACTGACAACATACACATGGCATAGTTTCATATTTCATGGAAACAACAATGTGGTGAATATATATATATATATTTTTTTACCTTTAAGTGATTAAACCATTTGGTCCCATTTGATAACCTGATCCTTGATAACAATCTCTAATAAATGATTAAATCTAGAAAAGCATGCTCAGGATGTATAAAAGGGTGTGCGTTAATGTTACTTAAAAATAACAATATGCTCAACAGATATTGAAGGTAAGTTGCTCCTGTACAAACTGAATGTATATTTCTCATAGAAGAGTTAATTTAACTCATAATATAGTTTTTAATCTTAAAAAGCCTATGCATGTAGTTCAGCAGCTGTAGCGGAAGCAAACTTAAATGATTTAATATGGCAGGACTATGAATAATAAAACTCAAAATAAAATCTCACAGATGTGAAGAATAAAAGGATGTGATATCGGTTCACAAATAAACCTGATTTTGTGCTTCACTGGTATGTAGTTATAACAGCTGTTAAACTATATAAATACATTTTCTGCGTGTTGAGTAGACTATACTGATACCCTCCTCAGGTACTGAGAAGTAGTCTAATATAATCTAGTTGAAAATGAAAACACACAAAAAGATAAAGAAATAAAAAAGAAAAATTAAGATGTTAATGTGAATGACCCATTTTTTTTTTTTTCTGATATGTAAATCTCAGTGGCTCTAGAGGTTCGTCTGGAAACTCTGGGTGCATGAATAAACATTGAAGGGGACACTAGCCCATTACAAAGGCTTCACACAAACTCTCACACACACACACACACACACACACACATTCACACCTAGGGTCAGTGTAGGGTGCTTAGAACACCTACTGGCAGGCTAACTCCTATATGTATTAAGACACCTAGTTTGCGTTTCCCCATGGTGTTTTAGGGCAGGGTGGACCCCATGGTGTTTTAGGGCGGGGTTCTCTCACTTTAAGGAACTGTATGTTAATGAAGTTCCCGAGAATGAGTTCATGCAAACCAGGGGGTGCCTGTGTGTGTGTGTGTGTGTGTGTGTGTGTGTGTGTGTGTGTGCGCGTGTGTGTGTGTGTGCGCGTGTGTGTGTGTGTGTGTGTGTGTGTGTGTGTGTGTGTGTGTGTAAAGAGCACATATTACAACATATATTGTAAATGTTATTTCCTAAACTATATGATATTTATGATATCACCACATCGTTCACCATGAAATATGGATACAAATGACACCAAACATGCCCTGAGGAATACTGTAATTAAACACAGTTTAGATGACCAGTCTTAGTTCACCTGGTGTCTCTGATACACATTCCTGATCATTTTAACCTTAATCACATCACTGCCCCAATTTTATAAATCTACTACACTCTCCCATGTTGCATTTTTCATTAACATTACACACAGATTCATAAACTTTTTGTTTTCACGCTTCTTTTCCCAACCCAAAATCACCACTCTGTTCCATTACATTACATTTTCATCCCACTCCCCAGCCAACTCTTTAATTAAACATTTGCATTTCCTTAAAAATTCCTCCAAATCTTTATAATATAAAAACAGATGTGAAATCCCCTCTTCCTTTTCCTGGCACACTTTACAAATAGCATTTTGTTCCATTCCTATTTTATTTAAAATAGACTCAGTAAAAAAACACTTTATGTCTTATGAAATACTCCAAACATTCCAACTTTGTTTCAACACATCTCCCCCTCATGTTTCTCCATATACATTCTTCTTTTAGATCTTTGAATTTTTCCACCCAGTATTTATTTACAGTCGGCTCTTTAAAAACATCATCTCTAAAAAAAACCAATAAAGCATTTTCATGCTACGTTCCTTAAAAATCATAACAGTTGTTCCCCCAATTTCACATAAATGTCTTTCTCTTTTCGCTCTCCTTCTATACTCTCTACTCTTTTAATCCATTCTTTGGGTATTGCACTTTTAATAATTTCATACTTGTTTGCTATTTCTTGTTTATTATAATCCTCTTTTGCCTCCTCCATTGCATCCACAATATATTGTGTCGGTAAAAAAACCCCTCTTTAAATTCATACAAAATGTCTCTGACTCTCGTTATCCCTACTTCCATCCATTTCTTGAAAAATATTTATTTCTTTTGTTTTACAATGTTTTTATTTAAGAACAGAGGTTGATTTAAAATGTTTTCTCTCCCTTGCGGATTGTACACGATTTTCGTTAAAAATTTCCCCCAGGCACTAAAGATTTCTCTATAAAACCCAGGTCATCCTTCTGTCATACGGCTTTTCGTTTTCCATCCATGAAGTTCAATCCCCCATGTTAAAATTCCCACATTTGTGAAGGTGTAACAGAAGGGGCTGTGGTCACCTGTCTTTGCTGCTTTAAAAGATATTGCTGCAAGCGGTACATTTTATTTCCTGGAACACAGCTCTTCCCCATTATAAAGGCCATACCCATTAGCTCTGGTATTCCAGATCTTCCTCCAGGTGTCTTGTGCTTATGCCCCAAAACCAACAACATTGTCATCCTCTGACAAAACTGGTACTGGGTCTGGTCTCTCTGAAAGATATCTCCGGAGAGCCTCAATTTCCTTAAAGCATCTTGAGTATTCGGAAAAGGAAAGGGGGCTATCCTTGCAAGGACCCTCTGGGTTGAACTGCCCAGCCTGTTCTTCCTCCTCAACCTTACTAGGACAAATACAAAGTGTAGCCAAAATCATTCTCCAATAGCCACCTTGGTACTTCCCAAACTGCAGAATGTATTCTCCTGACACTTCTTGTTTGTCTGCAACATCCCATCCCCTCTGTAATACAATAGAACGGGCATTGTTCCTGACCACATTTTCTCTTTGAGGTGTTGACCTGTCTTGCAATGAAGGATTGTCTTTAATCCTTCTTGCCTCTTCAGATGTAAATGACCTGATGGGCCTCTCCTGAAGGACACTTTGATTCTCCCAGGGGAAAAAATTGTTTTCTTCATAGCCTGAGTAGTGCTCATAGATACGAACAACTGATATAAATAAATACGTAAAGCATTTACATAGTTATGCATAATGTTTTGTAAAGTAAAAAAAATAGATTATTGATAGTTTAAGAATGACTTGACAGATTTCATGTTAGAGGAAAAGATCAATGACCCAACATTTAATTATATAACTACTGAAAAGATACACATCTACTCTAAAAGGCACCATCAGTGCTGAAAGGTATATGCAGGTTTTAGAGCAACATCTGCTTCCATCCAGATTCCATCCCATCTTTAATTCTGAGAGACTCCGCCTCTCTAAGATACTCTTTTTATACCCATTCATGTTACTGACCTGTTGGCAATTAACCTAATTAGTTGCTTTTTAGTAACACTTACTTTTCCAGCCTTTTGTTGCCCCCGTCCCAACTTTTTTTGAGACGTGTCGCGGCCATCAAATTCAAAATGACCTTATTTCTTCCTTAAAATGGTACATTTCTTCAGTTTAAACATTTGATATGTTTTCTTTGTTCTACTGTGAATAACATATGGGTTTATGAGATTTGCAAATCATTGCGTTCTGTTTTTTATTTACGTTTTACACAGCGTCCCAACTTTTTTTGGAATTTGGGTAGTACTTAATATGACACATATTTGGAAATATAAATCTGTACTAAAAAAAAAAATGAATATGCTAAATGGGCCTCCATGTTATTGTGTTTCTGCATGTGTGTTACATATACTTGTAGTCGTGTATGTATCTGCGTGGTCTTGTGTGTGTCTCTTCAGCTTCTCTTTAGCATCTCCACTTGTCTCTCGAGTTCCTCACGCTCATCCTCTGTGTCCTCAAGGTCCCGGAGCAGTGTCGGGTTTCCCAGCAGGCCACAGTCCTGCCGCTTACGCAGGTTGTTGAAGCGCAGGATGTCCCGTGCCTGCATTGTTTGCGTCAGAGCTTCCTGCTCACGTAGCACCGAGGCATCCAGCTCGTCAAAACACACTCGCTTCGCCTGGTTCTCCACCTGAACGAACCTCAACTTCTCTTTCACGTGCATCAGAATCTGAGAGGGGACACACACATACAAACACATATACACACACACACACACACACACACCACTACAGTCAAATTAGTATAAGTAGCTAATTCACATAAGATCCTGCTATATATACTGAAAATCAGCACAGTGATGCTAAACACCCTGACTTCTAGCTGTATGTGACAGATGCAGTCTTGCCATAGAGCACCTGATACACTGTATGGCCAAAAGTATGCAGACCCCTGAACATCACACCCATATTTGGTTCTTCCCCAAATTATTGCCACAAAGTTGGGTTCACACAATTGTATAGAATGTCTTTGTATGCCGCAGCTTTACAAGTTCCCTTCACTGGAACTAAGAGGCGAAAACCTGTTCCAGCATGACAACGCCCCTGTGCACAAAGCGAGCTCCATGAAGACATGGTGTGTTAAGGTTGGAAGAAGGTGGAAGAACTCGAGTGTCCTGCACAGAGCTCTGACCTCGACCCCACTGAACACCTTTGGGATGAACTGGAACACCAACTGCACCCCAAGCTTCCTCACCCAACATCAGTGCCTGACCTCACTAATGCTCTTGTGGCTGAATGAACACAAATCCCAACAGCCACGCTCCAAAACCTAGTGGAAAGTCCTCCCAGAAGAGTGGAGGCTATTATAGCAGCAAAGAGGGAATTAACTCCGTGTTAATGCCCACGGTTTTGGAACGGGCACATATTAGTGTGATGGTCAGGTGTCCACATACTTTTGGCCATATAGTTATTTTTTGTACATTTTCCAACCAGAAGCTTCAAAATCTTGAAGGTTGCAATTGGACTGGCATCCACACAGAGTATGCCTATCCTTGCACTGGTTTTTAGCATGAAAACAAATTTTTGAATACTGTGACACAATGAGCTTTGTGAAACAAGATCTAGTCACTGGACTGAAAAATCTGAAAATGAAATAGGTATTAAAGATTTTTGTAAGCAGTAAGTGATGAGTAAACGAGATAATCTTGCGTGTTTGCTGAAGGGTTCCTCCAGTATTATTTTGACTAATAACCTTCTAAACGATCAATATAATGAAAAAATGATAAACAAATACAAGACAGATCATACCTGTCCACTGTGAGGAAATGTCTTCTTGAGCTTAAGCAGATCCTCCTTGCATTCCTGGATCTTTTCACTGTATGTCTGGTTCTCAATGTTTAGTTGCTCGAAGTCAATGCGGTGCATCTCTCCATCTAGAATCTCTTCCCTGACAAGGAGCCCTGCCTCCAACTTGGGAATCTTTAGATTCAGCTTGAAGTTTTCATGCCTGACAGAGACAAACTCATCCTCACATTTCCGTGCAGCTGTCATCAGACGTTCGGTCACAGTTTGGGCCTCCGTCTTGCCCATCGCCTGCTCCAGATCTGTAAGGACCACCTCGCGCTTGGCCGATGCTAGCATGCTCCACTCACGCTCGATTTGCTCCAGCTTCTCATTGTTCTGTCGATGCAGATCATCGACATGCTGATGTTGGAGATGCTTTTGCTTCTTGTCCTGCCTCTGCCTCTTAATATCCTCTATGACGTCTGGGTACTTCTGGCAGCACTCTTGGTTTGGAAAATTCTTCTCTTGCACTGTCTGCAGTTCACTTCCCGATTTAAGCCTGAAGTATTCGGCTAGTTTTGTTTGAAGCTGGTAATTGAGCTGACTCAGCTTTTCATGTTCTGTTTGGAGTTCTTGAAGAAGCTTCTGCTCGTCCTCAGAGTCCACTTTAAGGCTGTGTTGAAGATCAGCTGAAACATATTGAGAAATAAAGAAGACTTTTGGTGATGGATTCTGACTTTTGGACTGTGCTGGAGGTTTGTGTTTCCGTGTTACCCAAAGACTGGTGTGGATCAAAGTTATGGACTGGTTAAGGAGTGGCTCATTACTTTGTCAGCTCAAGTAACATTCACTGAGTAGCCATTAGTTGCACTGTGACATGATGCAATTTCTTTTTTTAATCAAGCACAGCATGAGGTGTGAAACGTGCTGAAATACTCAGTATATCTAGATGATTAAATATTTAATATATCTAGATTTTAACAATTTCATCGTTAAACAAGAACTTAATCCATACAGTGGTTTGCTTACTGGTCTCCACAACAAGACTAGCTTTTAACTACCTTTGAGTGCCACCCGTCCTCTACAGATGATCCAGAATGCAGCTACACGACTTGTTTTCAACCTCCCTAAGTTCTCCCACACCACCCCGTCGCTGCGCTCCCTTCACTGGCTTCCAGTAGCTGCACCGCATCAGATTCAAAACATTGATGCTTACCTACAAAGCCAAAAGTGGAACAGCACCCTCTTATCTTAGAGCTCTCATCACCCCAGGCACCCCACCACGCTCCCTCAGGTCAACAAGCACTGCTCGACCGGTCCCACCCTCTCTCAGGATACAAGGTAGATCTGCCTCACGACTTTTCTCTGTTCTGGCACCAAGGTGGTGGAATGAACTTCCCATCAATGTCAGAACAGCTGAGTCGCTGGCTATCTTCAAGAAACGCCTAAAGACGTACCTCTTTCTTAAATACTTACCCCTTGATAGTTAGTGTACAACAACTCCTAACAGTTGCTCTCTTTTCAACAGGTTTGTGTTCAGTGCACTTCGTTGTAGTCGTACGAACCAGAAATGAAATATCCATTGATGGAGAATTTAAAGCAGTCTTGTACGTCGCTCTGGATAAGGGCGTCTGCTAAATGCTATAGATGTAAATGTAGATCTACTCGAAGGCCTCTCGCATCACTAGGAACCGGTCAGCAGTGTGTCTGTATTGAAAAAGCCTCACTCACTTATAGGCTCTTCCTCTTCGGCTGTAAGTGGCCACTCACGTCACATAGATGTTATGAACTTCCAAGTTTTGATGAGGATGTGTTATAAACACTATGGATCACAAATAGGTTGTATTGTTTGGGGTTAGTACCAACACAGAGAAAAGATCTGACATTGCGCCATAATTTATCCCAAACTTTCATCCTTTTTATTGCTTATCATAAAAGACCAAAGCACGGGCCAATCACAACCTAACGGGCAGCTCTAATGCTGTACCAGTTTTCCTGTTTCTAAATGAAAAAGAGCACGTTTCCTAACCACTCTGCTTATAACAATAGAATTTAATAAAACTGTAAATGCTTACATGGAATATTGAGCATAGAGACATCTAATAACTGGCACTAAGCATTGTTAAATATGATTATTTAATTAACCCTTTAATGGGCAAGAACCTTAAAGCACTTAAGGAAATGACTTAATTACTATTTTTGAACAAATTAGGGTTCAATTAACACAATTCTGCAAATTTATTTTCAAAACATAATATTTGTTTTCAATTTTACAGCTTCCCAGGAATACATTGCCCTTTTAAGGAATATATGTTAATCAAATTAATGTCTTTTGGCATTGCTTTTTATAAATAAAGAAACAGCTTTAAGACATCTTAAAAGCATTGGGCCTCGATCAATCTTTTAGTAAAGTTGCGTGCAAATGTCTGTATAATCAAAACTGAAGTAAACGTTTCCACCGGATTTAGAAAAGTTCCTGAACACACAGATGTTCTTCATTCTCGCATACACGCTCTATCTTGATGAATGCCGATCACCTGTATATTTACCAGGTGCATACACGGCACAGCTGTTTTGTATTTGGTGACGCCCACAAAACCCAATAAAAGGCAAAAGGTCACAGAGCTGATGTGGCGAGTAAACAACAAGAAAAACTTTCTCAGAGGTAGAAGTGGAAGTTATTTTGAGTCGTGTCTATGCCAATAAAAATATATCTTATTTAACAGCGTAAAAAAGCACCTGAAAGGCTGAATTGACAGAACAGGTGAATTCAATATGCTTTCTTTTTACCTCACCCAATTATTTCTCCTCCCCAGAGCCTGATTAGATGTTTGTATCTCCCAGGATACATAAGGGTTATTTAGCCAATCATCTTAATGGATGATTCGGTACACTCATAGACGAATGAATGTTACTCTTTCAGAAAGGCCTAACGGACACCACGTGACAAATTCCCAATCTATTAACAGCAAGCAAGCATGATAGACAAAAGACTGCAGATGTCCTCCACCTGGAAGGATCCCTAAATACCACTGTTTCATATGAAAATAAAACAACGCAATATCTTTGTCAAGGTTTTATAAGATGATTTTGGTAAAAAATAAAGTCAGAACAACTTTGGGATTAATCTGTGCAGAAATAACAACGAAAGCATTTTGCGGATTTTGGATTTAACATCAGCATCACAGTTTTTTCGACATATTTATATATCCGAGTACCTGGACCCTGTTCCTTCATTGGTTCTGATTGTTACTAACTTAAGAGTATGTAAGACCGTAGAGAATGTCATTTATTAAGGTACACAGCCATGCATAAGTGGAAAATCATGCACATACTACTAGATTAACTTGTATAAAAAGTGATAAAACTGTCACGCACCTGTGCACCGTCTGTGATCTTCTTCCACTTGGTTTTCAGGCTCTTCTTCTTCATTCTTGTTTTGAAAAATATCTACATCTGCAGCATTACCCTCCTCAAAATGATCACCAACTAGTAGATCATCTATCGCTGAAGCTTCAAACTCTTCTTCAGGTTTTTCCGGTGCATTCCGCATGTTAACTTCATCCTCTTCATTTGCTGCTTGCTCCGTCTCTTCTGCTTCTACTTCTTCTTCTGCTGCACGGCTTCCGTCGTCAGGTTTGGTCAGTTTGTCCCTGCCGAGGACGTCTGCTGCCTCTTCCCCGTTCGGATCTTCAGACTTCAGGCCAGGACCCGTTTCCTCAAGTGACCGCTCCTCCATTTTCAGAGGATAACCTGCGAATTGAATCTGTAAGCCATTACGACCATTATCGGAACCGGAAGGACTCGTCTTTACTCTCCAGGATGTTTTTAGTGAGAAGACATTTATTCAGCATTTATGGAAGGAGTCTCCAGAATCAGTGCTTTGTAACAGTCAGAGGTAAAAACAGGAAAGTCTTCAGGACAGAGGAGTTTACCCTTGGGGTGTAAACTTTTGAACAGGATGATCGGTGTAAATTGTTATTATTTTGTCTGCTCGGAAACATGTAAATATCTTATGTGGCTTCTGAAGCGTGGTACTAAACGTATCGTGTCGCCTTCTTGAGCATCAGTGAATGTTTGCACCTTTTGTAATAGTCGTGTACGAGTCCCTCAGTTGCCCTCAGTGTGAAAAGATGGATATTAAAATCATAAAGCCGCTGCTGGAAAGGGGTCGAATATGCAGAAGATGCTGGAAAAGCAAACGATGTGCAGGACCTGGAGGATTTTTCTGAAGGACAGTGGGCGGTTTAACCGCTCAGGACAAACAAGGGACTCGTGAACAACCATCACAAAATATAAACACAGTCACTGATCCTCCAGGTAACGACACACAGTGTTAATAATCAAGGGTATGTAAACTTTTAATTGGTTCATTTGTGTAAATTCTGTTGTTACTGTGTATTGTGGACTGTATGTAAACATCTGAAATAGCTTATTCAGGGCAGCTCTAAATAAAAAACAAAATGCGATTTTTATGATACCATCTAATTAAAAAAATATATATTAATTATTATTTTACAGATTGTGCAAGGCATGTGTAAACTTATGACTTCAACTGTAGCTGCTCTAACGTAAGTGAAAACAGGAACTAACTTGTTTCATGGATGTTTATGGTATATGACATTCTTTAATAAATAAATAAATAAATAAATATTGTAAGCATTGGCAAATTGCTGTGGTATAAGAAGAATAAAACAAGGTGCAAGGTACAGCACCACACAGTGGTTTATTCCTTACATGTTATATCGTTTTTATTATTGCAAACCTGGTCTTGATTTATGTGCATGTTTTTCTTTCATTAAGTTCTGTGTATAAATAAAGTAAATTATTATTATGGTCATTATTATTGTTCTTATTTTATATTTATTATTACATTAAGAAGATAATGCACCTATTATTAAAATAATACTAGATAGATAAATAGATAGATAGATAGCATGAAGTCTAGAGAGAAACACCAAAATGCTGCTAGTAGTAAATTATTCGCTTACCTGAGGTTAAATTAATACGAGTTGCGTTTACGCCTATTACAAACCTATTCCTGTGTGTGTGTCTGTGTGTGTGGGTGTGTGTTTTTCCCGGTCGTCTTGGATACAGCCAATCAGAGCGTTCGCTCGTTACGTATATGAATATTCATGAGACGCTGGGGAGGCGCGTGCCGGACGTAGCCGCAGTGCGCATGCGCCAGGCACAAACGTTCGCGCGGCTTCCGAAAGCGCGCGCACATACACACACAGAGAGCGAGAGAGAGAGACGGGGGAGAGAGTGAGCGTGAGAGACAGAGTGCGCGCGCGAGAGAGAGACAGAGAGACAGAGAGCAACAAGCCAGCGCCAAGATGGCGGATCTGGGCAAGAAGTACTGCGTGAACTGCCTGGCGGACGTTACGAACCTGCGGCTGCGCTGCACCGACTGCCCGGACATCGAGCTGTGTCCCGAGTGTTTCTCCGCAGGCGCGGAAATCGGTAATCACCGGAGATGGCACGGTTATCAGCAAGTCGACGGCGGCCGTTTCACTCTCTGGGGTCCCGAGGCTGAGGGAGGATGGACCAGCAGGGAAGAGCAATCGCTGCTCGATGCCATCGAACAGTATGGATTCGGGAACTGGGTAAATCAATCAGAACTTTTAATCTATCTCACTTCATATGTTGTTGTTATTGGCTTCTCTGTCTGTCTGTCTGCCTGCCTCCCTATCTGTCTGTCTGCCTATCTGTCTGCCTCCCTATCTGTCTGTCTGCCTATCTGTCTGCCTCCCTATCTGTCTGTCTGCCTATCTATCTGTCTGTCTGTCTGTCTGTCTGTCTATCCAACAAAACTATTAACAGATCTGAAAAAATGGCTTCAGTTACATTTTTAATATTCTTCGAATGTATATAAATTATTTGAAAGATTATTTCATGTCCAGCCACACGTGAAAGTGAGTAAAAGTAGCACTGGCCCAAGATATTTATCAGTTTATTTTGATATCGTGCCTTTCTATCACCTATCCGTCTGTTTATTTACGAGGCAGCTCAGTGCTGGTTTAGTTTTACGTCTTTGTGCATTTTAACTGTACTTTTAGTGTCTATTTATAAGTATTTCTCAATTTTTTGCAAAAAAGTACTGAAGCTCGTAGGGTGGCGGCCAGGCAGGTCGAGTAATGTGGTACTTATGTGGTGGTAGCTCAGTGGTTAAGACATTGGGCTACTGATTAGAAGGTCGTGAGTTCAAACCCCAGCACCACCAAGCTGCCACCACCATCGGGCCCTTGAGCAAGGCCCTTAACCCTCAACTGCTCTGATGTATAAATGAAATAAATGTAAGTCGCTCTGGATAAGGGCGTCTGCCCGGTGATGTAAATTTTAAACTGAGGTTTGGTGACACGCCTTCAGAGTAGCCATATGTGGGTAGATCTGACCACTTAACAAGAATGAGTGATGGTACTAAGTATAACGCTATTAATGGTATAACAGCAAATGAAACATTAGTTATTAACAATTCACATCACAACCATAATGTTAATAAAGTGTGTGTGTGTGTGTTTTAGGAGGACATGGCAGCCCATGTGGGTGCCTCTCGCACACCTCAGGAGGTGATGGAGCACTACGTGACTATGTACATCCACGGTAACCTGGGGAAGGCGTGTATCCCCGAGCTGATCCCGAACCGTGTGACGGACCACACATGCCCGGGCGGGGCGCCTCTCTCCCCGAGCCTCACCGCGCCCCCACCGCCGCTGGAGCTCACGCCGGCTGAACAGCAGCAGCTCGGCTACATGCCGCTCCGCGACGACTACGAGATGGAATACGAACAGGAGGCGGAGTTGCTTGTCAGTGGCTTGTCTGTAAACTACGATGACGAGGACGTGGAGCTCGAGATGAAGCGCGCGCACGTCGATATGTACGTACGAAAGCTACGCGAGCGACAGCGCCGGAAAGACGTCGCCCGCGACTACAACCTCGTAAATGCCTTTCTTGGTCGCGAAAAGAAAGACAAAGGGAGCGGAGGTGCTGGTGCCGCTTTGGCCCCGCCCATCGTGGGTTCGACGTCATCGGGTTCCGGGAAGCGCAAAATCACGAAGGAGGAACGAGAGCAGCGGACAAAATTACGCGCGCTCTGTCAGTTCATGGCGTACCGAGAATTCGAGGACTTTTTTGACAACATGCACAAGGAGCGCGTGCTACGTGCCAAAGTGCGCGAACTCCAGCGCTACCGGCGCAACGGCATCACGCGTCTCGACGAGTCAGCCGAGTACGAGGCAGCGCGGCACAAGCGCGAGAAACGGAAAGAAAACAAGAGCTCCAAGAGGGGCAGCGGAGGCGGAGGAGGCGGTGGTGGTGGTGGTGGAGGTGGAGGAGCTGGGATTGGAATCGGAGGCGGAGCTAACTCAGGAAGCGGAGCCAACGCGGGGGGCGGAGCCAGCACCATCAAAGAGGAAGGAAAAGACGGTGAATTCTCAGCCATCGAGCACCTACCGGGCTTCGAGCTGCTTTCCGATCGCGAGAAAGTGCTGTGCAACTCGCTGAACTTGAGTCCGACTCGATATTTGACGGTCAAAACGATCATAATTAAAGATCATTTGCAGAAACGGCAAGGCGTCCCCGCCAAGAGCCGCTTACCGGGCTACCTGGACAAAATGCTGAAAAGACGCATCCTGAACTTCCTCACGGAGAGCGGCTGGATATCGCGGGATGCCGCGTGACGCTTCTTTTCTAGTGTTTTCTAAGAACATGGGACTGTGAATCTCAATCCTGATTCTGTTCATAGGAATGTAAACGTGGCAAAAGGAAAAAAACCTTGACTACAATTTTGATAAGGTTTCAAAGGAATAAATCTGTATATACATATGTATATTTTTGCTAATAATAATTTCTTTTGGTGGTGGTGGGTGTGTGTGTGTGTGTGTGTGTGTGTGTGGGTGTGTGTGTTATTGTGTGTTCTATTAATACTGCATCTAAAAACGTTCAGAATCCTCTGAAAATGTGAGCTTTTCTGAGAACAGCCACCTCACGGAGACTTTCTCACAATCTTGCGTTCCTCTTGACGACGTGACGAGGGCCTTGCTCTTAGTTTGGCTTTAAAGGCTTTTCTTTTCTTTTTTTTTTTTTTTTAAAGTGTCCTTCTGACTCTAGAATGCTCCTGCAATCCTTAATGTGGCTCTAGACCGATCAGTTCTGGAAACTCGCGTGGCTCCCGGATCGCCGCTGTGATCGTTTGTGTGGCTCTGGTATTGTGTGGGGTTCTAGGGTTCTCTCAGAGTGATGACGGTCTCCTTGCCACGGCTTTAGAATCTTCACTGTCGTTCCAGAATCTTCAGGGTTATAAGAGTAGTAAGAAGAATAAGAAGAGGCCCAGCACCTACATAACTACATAATCCCCAGATCGATGATGGTCTCTCCGGTCTCTGCTCGGGAGGCTGTCTCTCTGAGTATTCAAGAACGTTTGTTTGTTTGTTTGTTTTCACTGTGACTCTTAAGATTCTCACTGTGGCTTTTTTTATTCTTTAATTTTTTTATTTTTCTACAAGCCCTAGCCTGGTACCACAATCCTTAGGATGGTTCTAGAGTACTTGTGTGGGTTCCAGTGATAACAGAATGAATGTAGTCGGAGCAAGAGTGTTTATTTAAAGTGACGGACGTTTTTTTTTTTTTTTTTTTAATTGGGTAAAGACACTAATTATCATTTTTAGCTCGGCTACAGTGAAGCTGACTGGCCAACAAATCGTTAATTGTGACGACTGCCTGGCTCTTTATCATGGTCTGCGATATTACCTTGGTATTGTGTTTACAAGACGTTTAATTCTGCACGCTAAGATAGTCCAAGATAAGGACTTTCAGAAGACGCCTGTCCTTACGTGGCCTAGAAATGGTGCTCGATTAGGGATCGTTCCTCTCGAATTTAACACGAGGATGTCCGTGATGACGGTATTCTCGCAAACGTGTCGAATGTCACAGCCCACGTGACGGAACCGATCGTCGACACGTTCGGACCGGTTTGTTTCGTTTTATGTTCCGCGTAGCTTTGACGCGTTTCGTTACAGCATGGAGATGTTGTTGTTTCCGGATAACGGTGAGACGCTTCTTTTTCTTTCATGTCTCTGTCACTTTTTAATTTTTTTACCCCTCGGCTTGAGAGCTATTGTGTGGCTCTTCAGACCCGGGGCTCGTTCCCTGTCCCATTTAAATGTAAATGACTCCGTGTGAAGGCCGACTCGAGGGCTGAATACGAACGAGAGAAGAAGTGCACAAGTGTCTTTCTCTTTCTTTTCAATCGCCCCTTGCCCTCATTTTCTTTTTACCCCCCCCCCCCCCTCCCCCCCCCCCAAAACATTTTCACATAGCTGTTTTGGGGTCAAGCTGAACACCTCTTCCGATCAAGAAAATCGGATCTATTTACCAAATAATCTAATATCAGATTATCCTTCTTTTCCTTTTCTGTCACATTTCCTCCATTTTCTTCTTGTAAGTATTAAAGAATAAATAATTTTATTTTATTTTTTTTTTTGGTTCATCCAAAGCGAGCCCAATCGAATTTCTTGACTTGAGCAACACTGAATTTAGGAGGGTATTTTTTTATTTATTTTTTTTTTAATACTCTTTTTTTTTTTTTTTTTTTTTTCCCTCTTTAAATTAAGTATTCATATTCTAAAGCTCAATAAGTGTACCCTATTTTAGAAAATGTAAATATTTTGTTTTGTAAAATAATGTCTGGGGCTGAAAGATGAGAAACTGATCTGTGAAGTGTAAAGTATTTTATTTCTGAAGCATTTTTATAATTTTTGTATTAAAAATGGAAAGAAAAAAAAATACGGAATGAATATTTTCTTTTTCCGTAGCGCCGTTATTCTGGTTCTGGCATGCCATTGTTAAGTTGTAAAATCGCTCTTTGGTACAGCATTATTTTGTTTGTAATAGTGTTGGTTATGTTGGAAAGGTTACAGACATCGTGAACTATTTTGTATTAAAATGTTCATACTAAGCAAGTTGTCTTTATTTGTGTTTCCGTGTTAGTGTGACTCATGCCTGGAGCTTATGCCTTTATGTATGTATATACACCAATCAGCCATTGCATTAAAACCACCTGCATAATATTGTGTAGGTCCCCCTTGTGCCCCCAAAACGGCTCTGACCCGTCTCCACAAGACCTCTGAAGGTGTGCTGTGGTATCTGGCACCAAGACGTTAGCAGCAGATCCTTTAAGTCCTGTATGTTGCGAGGTGGGGCCTCCATGGATCGGACTTGTTCGTCCAGCACATCCCGCAGACGCTCGGTCGGATTGAGATCTGTGGAATTCGGAGGTCGAGTCAACACCTTCAACTCTTTGTCATGTTCCTCAAACCGTTCCTGAACAGTATTTGCAGTGTCTCAGGAAGCATAATCCTGCTGAAAGAGGCCACTGCCTTTAGGGAACACCGTTACCATGAAGGGGTGTACTCGGTCTGCAACAATGTTTAGGTAGGTGGTACGTGTCAAAGTAACATCCACATGAATGCCAGGACCCAAGGTTTCCCAGCAGAGCATTCCCCAGAGCATCACACTGCCTCCACCAGCTTGCCTTCTTCCCATAGTGCATCCTGGTGCCATCTCTTCCCCAGGTAAACACCTGTCCACATGATGTAAAAGAAAACCTGATTCATCAGACCAGGCCACCTTCATCCATTGCTCCATGGTCCAGTTCCGATGCTCACGTGCCCATTGTAGGAGCTTTCGGAGGTGTACAGGGGTCAGCATGGGCTCTCTGACCGGTCTACAGCTACACAGCTCCATACGCAGCAAGCTGTGATGCTCTGTGTGTTCTGACACCTTTCTATCAGAGCCAGCATTAACTTCTTCAGCAGTTTGTTCTACAGTAGCTCTTCTGTGGTATCGGACCAGACGGGCTAGCCTTCGCTCCACACACACATCAGTGAGTCTTGGGCGGTCAACCAGTTGTCCTTCCTTGGAGCACTTTTGGTAGGTACTAACCACTGTATACCAGGAAACACCCCACAAGACCTGCAGTTTTGGAGATGCTCTGACCCAGTCGTCTAGCCATCACAATTTGGCCCTTGTCAAAGTCGCTCAGATCCTTACACTTGCCCATTTTTTCTGCTTCGAACACATCAGCTTTGAGAACTGACTGTTCACTTGCTGCCTAATTAATATACCCCACCCCCTTGTGCCACTGGATAGAGATAATCAATGTTCTTCACATCACCAGGCAGTGGTTTTAATGTTATGGCTGTGTGTGTATTTTGGGTTTGAAAAAAAATATATATATTTTAATCATTTTCAGAATAACTTTAATTTGTTTTAAAATAGTTTTAATAAAGAAAGAGATTCAATGAAAGATATCCATTAAAAAATGAGTTAGCATTATCTTCCTGAATGATGTAAAGCCCCTGTTTGGTTAAATCACAGGCTGAATCCTAAACCGTTCTTCCATCCCTACAACAGTGTACTATTCAGCGTGTAAACTATCAAACTTCTGCACCCTTTTTAGTGCACTACTGCGTAGGGGAATGTGTGGATTGCGACTAATAAGCGTGCTGTGTGGAATAACCTTCAGTTTCAGCACAGTCAGAAAACTCGTCCTTGCTCGTATGTGTTGCAACCAAACTACAGGAAATAGACGCGTTCAAGCTGGGGGATGATTGGATGATATTGAATATACGTCACGATAACGGACGATGTCTATTGGTTGGAGGATGCGTCCCGCCCACATTTCGCCTCATGCGTTAAGTTCAGCTGTCCTCTGTATGTGCAGCGCGTGAGAGCTCCAGTTAAACATGGCGGGCCTGTGTGTGCGTGCAGTGAGGCATATTTTAACAAATCCTTCGCTTTCCAGGTGTGTTTTATCTTTCATATTAATATCACCGAACTTAAACCGACTCTTAAAATTAGTTTACAGTTAAACCGAGACTTCATATCTTGTTTCTATGTTCATTTAAACCATTCGGACGCCTGGAGCCGTTAGCTAAGTTAGGGTCGTATCCCAAATACACCTCTTATTCTCTATACGAGTGTACTTCACTGGGTATTAAATAATTGAGTTATGCACCCTACCTAGTGCCCTATATAGCAAATGGACAGTCATTTAGGATTTAGCCTTATCTAGCTAGACAGTTGTGTGTATTTTATATTTTTAAAGTGTCGCTTCATGACCATGTGAAGTTTTAATGATTTTAAAATATCGTTATAGTGTAGAAAAATGTCATTTTCTAATTTTATTATATATATTAAAAAAAGTTTAATTCAAATTAGTTCGCTAAAATTTGTCAATGCAGAATAATAATAATAATAAATAATAATAGTAGTAATAATGATTTAAGTACGATAGTGAAAACTATATATTTTATTATATAGTACTTTGATATTGAGTCCAAGTTTTTTATTTTATTTTATTTTTTACACAATTAAAAAAAAAAAAAATACTATAAAAGAAGAAAATTAAACATTTAACACATTTTTAAATTAAAATATGTAGGAAAAAAATCAAAGCCAAACAGTATAAATAGTAGACAACAACAACAATAACTCAATAAATTGATCCCGGTAATAAATGATATGTTTACTGAGAGGAACTATGAATAAACCGGTTTAAACTGGCAGGTTTAATATCTATAATAGTTAAATGAGCCGTTTTGAATCTTCTTATTTAGTAAACATTTATTATTATTATTATTATTATAAAAATGTAGAGCTGATAATTAGGAGCAGGTTGGTTTTATTAAATTGGTTGTAAGAAGGTTTGAATGATGGTGTGGTCTGTTCTGAAGTGATCGTGGTTGTGCCCTAGTCCCTATGAAGGCTACACCTTCCACAGCGAGCGCTCTGAGGGCGTTCGGAGACATCCATGGCGTCATTATTCACATCTACAGGCCAGCCAAAGTCCAAACCATGACACGGTGGCTGTGAAAATGTGTGTGTAGGGCGTAAGAGTGAGCATGTACAGCATGTGTTGTAAACCGTAAATATAAAATTTAAGCATATATATATAGTTCTGCTTTCATCGGTTCCTGGCCTTCCGGACGCCGTGTACATCCGAAATTCGGCATGAATCGCTAGATATCTGTATTCGTTTGCTTGTTCAGGAGGACGCCGCGGCTCCTGTGCACGGCGGCGCAGCAGAAGAGCTCGGGAGGACCAGAAGAAGAAACCGGAGCTCAGAAACCGGAGCAGAACGGAGCTGAGAAAGTGTTGGCCGAGGAGAAGGTCCAGCTAGAGGAGCAGCTGAAGGATCTGACGGTATGAAGAAACATGAAATTTTGTCTAGTATTGTCTTTTGTAATGGTTTATCATATGGCATTATCTGGAAATAAGAATGAGGAGAAACTCCTACCGTGTGTGTGTGTGTGTGTGTGTGTGGGTGTGTGTTACAGCAAAATACTGTAGTGACTGGTTTAGTGTGATGAAGCAGATTTACTTTAATCACCCAGAAGTTGATTATTTTCCTAAAACAGCACACCCTCAAGTGTTCTATTCCTCATATCCATCTTTTTCCTGGACTTGGAAGTCTCTTCCCTGGTACACACCGGAAGCCTGTCTTAGTCTCCGGGATGTTTACAGCCAAATTAGCGTGTGTTCCTAGCTGATAATGTGACGTTAAACTTGTGAAAATGGCTTAAAAAAAAAAAAGTGCGTATGGCTCCATAGTGCCGATACTTTCCAGTGTCGCGATGACCGTCTTTTTGACAGTACCTCACCCGTCAGTGTGTAATGACTGGGTAGATGATCTGAAGCTATGGCCTGAGGTTAGCTACGTTGATGTAATTCATTACTTCTGTATTTCTCTGAAGGCGTTGACGGCGAAGAACTCTGAAACTTCCTAGATGTTCCAGCTCCGGATCGGGGTGACGTCTGGAGGGCTTTTTAAGTTTTTAAGAGCACACTTTTAACTTCAAAGCTGCAAGCCAAACTCGTTTCGTCTTGTCAGTATTTGGCGT
This sequence comes from Cranoglanis bouderius, assembly GCA_023630585.1. Taxonomy (NCBI): domain Eukaryota; kingdom Metazoa; phylum Chordata; class Actinopteri; order Siluriformes; family Cranoglanididae; genus Cranoglanis; species Cranoglanis bouderius. The sequence continues at coordinate 1,771,859 of CM042568.1, forward strand.
GGAATGCAAGGCACACGGCGCCGGACACGGACGTTGTCTTTCGGGTTTGCTGGTGCTCAAAACGAGTATTTTCCGGGAATTTCGAATTTATCGCTGCCGTTGTGGCGGCCGCCGACAGCACAGCTCGACCCTGAGCTTATTTTTATTCTTACCAACACTCAAAAAGTTTCTGTTTAAGTAATTCAGGAGCCAGTTTTTAATAAAGGTTCCTATAGAGACCAGAACAGAAAAACAGTACAACGTACTGGATCCATCATGGCGGCGCTCATTGGTTTCTCAGGAAAATGATGGATACCACGGCAATTTACCAATGATTTTTATTTATTTATTAATTATTTTTTTTTAATAATTAAGAAATGACTTTGTGTCCCATTTTTAACGTGGTGGAACGTCCGTGAAACAAAGTTAGTTCCTGTTCTCACTTACGTTATAGCAGCTATAAACAGTCGTTCCATCACCAGCCTCTCTTTTCTCTCTCTCTCTCTCTCTCTCTCTCTCTCTCTCTCTCAGTTAATAAAGCAAAAAGAAAAACCCGCAGCTCGTCATGTTACCGAGAGACCGCAAAGTAGCTTTACCCCTGACACTGGAGACTCCTTCTGTTAAATGTTAAATAAGCACGTTTGTCTTTACCGAAAACGTCACCATATCAACAATTACACACGTTTTTAAAAAAAAAAAGTTTATTATTAACGGCGCGCCTGCTGTTCAAGTCTCTGCGAACGAGCTGTTGCTATAGAAACGATAGCAACGTTTAGATAATATATAGTTACCAGCAGTTAGTTATATTTATTAGATATGCTGAAAGAGGGGAAAAATATATAATATAATATTTATAACAAAGTGTCAAATAAAAACGTTTTTATAGATAATGTTAACGGTAACGATGATTAGACACTCTTGAATTAGACAGTCTTGAATTAAGTGTGTGTGTGTGTGTGTGTGTGTGTGTGTGGTTTCAGGATAAATACAAGCGAGCGCTGGCTGACACGGAGAACCTCAGACAGAGGGGTCAGAAGCTGGTAGATGACGCTAAACTTTATGGTAAGAAAACAAATCGCAGGGTTCCTGGTTTTATCCTGAGCTCCTGTTACTGTGGCTGCGGAGTCTCACATGTTCTCCCCGTGTCGGTTTCCTCCTACCTCCCGTGAAACATGCCAGTACTCTGGCTTCACATCTAAGGTGAATTCCTGCCTCACACCCAGTATTCCCGGGATGGAGGCTCCGGATCCACCGTCACCGGCAAAAACAACAACAACCTGATACCGATTTTATTTCTTTTTCTAAACCACATTATAGTTGTATTCCTGTCCTAAACCTTCTGCATATCTTAAAGTTAGCGCATGCTAACTTTCCTCCCGACTGAACAGACCCGGAATAGGCTTAACAGACCTCCTAAGGGTGTTTTCAGACCTGCAGATCTGTGTGTTGTGAAACGGGACCTTGTTTGTGTTGCGTTTTATCCTTGACTCGGATCGCTTTCACGAGGCAACGTTTCCAAGCGTACCAAACCGTGTTTACGCGAGTCACGTGTGAGTAAACTGTCCTCTCATTGGTCAGAGTGAGCCTGTTTATGTTCCGGGGTGTTTAAGATGGATAGACAGCAGCTCCGCGAGCTTATTGTGGCTTTCTTTCTAGCTGGAGTTATTATAATTTATCAGTCTGAGCAGGAATCCATGTTTCAGTTCACCTGTTTCTGAGAAGAAGCCGTTTCACTTCATTTTAAAGTGAATAGGCGTGCCTTGTTTTTAAATTGCCGTGACCTGCTCACCCACAAAATTCGTCACCGAAGATCTATCACTTGTCAACGTTTTTTTTAATCGCTGTGACTTTTCAGGATTTCACGAGTGTTTAACCCTCTATCGCATCGTGTTCCCCTAGTGTAACAAAAATATTATTTAAATTAGATAGTAAATAAACATAATTTAAAAACATTTATGGTCATGTACAGCCCCAAATCCAAAAAAGTTGGGACGCTGTGTAAAATATAAATAAAAACAGAATGCAATGATTTGCAAATCTCATAAACCCATACGTTATTCACAATAGAACATAGAAAACATATCAGATGTTTAAACTGAGGAAATGTACAGTTTTAAGAAAAAAATAAGGTAGTTTTTAAATTTGACGGCTGCAACACGTCTCAAAAAAGTTGGGACGGGGCCGTGTTTACCCCTGTGTAGCGTCCCCTCTTCTTTTAACAACGGTCCGTATACGTCTGGGAACCGAGGAGACCAGTTGCTGGAGTTTTGGGAGAGGAATGTTGTCCCATTAGTGTCTGATACGGGATTCTAGCTGCTCAACAGTCCTGGGTCTTCTTTGTCGTATTTTTCATTTCATGATGCGCCAAATGGTCTGGACTGCAGGCAGGTCAGTTCAGCACCCGGACTCTTCTACTACGAAGCCATGCTGTTGTGATAGATGCGGTGTGCATATTTGCAAATCATTGCGTTCTGTTTTTATTTACATTTTACACAGCGTCCCATATTTTTTGGAATTGGGGTTGTAAATTTTGTTTATGGGTATTTGTGTGAAAGTTTCCATCACACATTGCTATACAGGTTGGGTCGAACCGCTCAATCGTTCGTGTGGTCTCGGACCGATTGTTTTGGTGCCGACCCGATTGCCGTGTTCTTATATGTCTGAACGAACCGATCCAAGGGAGAAAACGCTCCAGGTTCCGAAACAAACGCTCCAAACGAGCCGGGTGTGAAAACGCCCTAAATTTACTCCTTGCCCTCAATGCAGAATAAACCTCACACTAACCTTTCAGTCATTTCAAATGAATGAATGAAGAATAAAGATTAATTCTATTCCTGTCCTAATTGAGGAATAACATCCTCGTGCTGATATCGGCGACTATAGAGTAAACCTTGCGCTGATTTTCTTCCTGTCCTAATTGTAATTATAAATTACAACTGCACCTCGTACTGATTTTATTTCTCTTCTAAATAAAGAATTAACCAGAATGAATGCTGATTTTATTCCTGAACGTGGAATAAACCTGCCCTAAATCCGTCCATACAGGATTTCACTGAGGATTTTTTGGTGATTGTTGCAGCCAAAAATGCTCGATTTTTAGCTGCAGCTCCCCCCCTCCCCCCCAAAAATGTTGAATAAACCTCAACATCTCTGGGTAATTCTCTTTATCTTTTCTCTTTATTGGTTCCAAGGAATCCAGGGATTCTGTAAAGACCTGCTTGAGGTGGCGGACGTCTTGGAGAAGGCGACGCAGAGCGTCCCGAAGGAGGAGGTGACCTCGCAGAACCCTCACCTGAAGAACCTGTACGACGGGCTGGTGATGACGCAGGTGCAGATCCAGAAGGTTTTCACCAAACACGGCCTGGTGAAACTGGATCCGGTCGGTCTCAAGTTCGACCCGTACGAGCATGAAGCGCTGTTCCATATACCCTTCGAGGGCCAGGAACCTGGCACCGTCGCCACGGTTACCAAAGTAGGCTACAAGCTGCACGGCCGCACCTTGCGACCTGCGCTCGTGGGCGTGGTCAAAGCTCCATAAAAACCTCCAACCGGTGCGGCCCGGTTTAGTCTGGTGCTGCTTTCCGGTTTGATGCGGTTTGCCTGAACCCGACGGACGATAGCGGACTGATTCGATGTGAATTCCTCTATGAATAATATCAGTTTATATAATAATGATGGAGGTGGGAGATGGTGAGAGTGAAGCGAAGCCGTTGTTTTTGTTCAGCCGTGTAACATTCATTGTGTTTTGTTTTAGGATTGTAAACGTACATCTGAGAAAAAGGGGGCATGTCTAAAAACGTGGCATGTGTGTATTAAGACGTGATGAAAAGACAAGTCAGCGTGATTGCATTTCTGGCGACGCTGTTAAGAAATGGGGGGGGGGGGGGGGTCCATGAAAATGATTGTGAAATCAGCCGTAATAATGTACGCCCATGACTTTGTATATTCAAATATTTAAATGCCTTTTGTCCTGTCTTTTGTCTCCACTACCCACTGCTCTAACCACCTGCTGTCAGGTAAAATTATAGCAAATGCTCACTGAACACGTCAACAGTTTCACACGTGCTGCAGTGAATCGGTGTTTCCCGAGCATCATATTACAGCGTACGTGTTAATTAGCTCTCTGTTTATTTTCACGCTCTGTGTTTTACTGAGAAACTTCAGACACCTCATTCCAGGTCAGTGGGAAGAACCTGATCCGCTCAGTCCTACTGTTAATTTATATCTGTCAGATGCAGACATTTTATCAAGGACGAGACATTTTATTAAAAAAAAAAAAGACGCGAGTACGTGAAACTAAGCGGACATTTTTTTTAGAAAGTGTTTCTTTCACGAGTTCTTATGTATGAGATCTTTTAATTAACTACACTTTCAAAAAGAGGTTGTGGAGCACCATCACGTCTTCAGTGTGTAGAAGAGTTAAAGTACCGAATGCTTTACGGGAAATTTTATTCTTTACACTTAAGCTGCATTTGGAACAACATTGCTCTGAATCCCTTGATGCGATACACAGATAATGAATTCGCAACGTCTCGTCACAAAGATTCCTGATTCCCAATCCTCTTGGTACCTCTGGGCGAGATAACCAGCGGAGACGGTTGTTAAAAATCATCAATGTTACATTTTATTAATACAGTTGCAATCAAAACTATTCAACCCCCGTTGCAAATCGGGTTTATCGTCAACATTTACGGACTTTCAGCTGTTTGCGATGAAGAAATCAAACAAAAGCAATTGAAACGGTTAAACACAACGAATGCTTCAAGTGGTTTTCCCAAATTCAGCTGAAAATGCAACTTATAATTCAATTTAATTCAGTTTTATTTGTATAGCACTTTTAACAATGGACATTGTCCCAAAGCAGCTTTACAGAAACGTATAGATTTTAAATTTATGAAATTATCCCCAGTGAACAAGCCAGAGGCGACGGTGGCAAGGAAAAACTCCCTGAGATAAGGAAGAAACCTTGAGACGAACCAGGCTCAAGGGGAACCCATCCTCATCTGGGTGACACCAGATAGTGTAATTATAAATAAATCCCTTCTATAAATGTACCAATACTATATGGTCAAATAGTGCAATTGTGTAACCAGAAAAATAAAGTTAAAAAAAAAAATGTATAATGACTTCTCCAGTTTCAAAATTATTCAACCCCTTATTGGCAAGCATCTTTAGTACTTAGTAGAGCACCCTTTTATGACCTGCTGCAAACGAGATGCATAACCAGACACCAGCTTCTGGCAGCATTCCTGAGGAATCTTAGCCCATTCCTCATGAGTAATGGCCTCCAGTTCAGTAATATTCTTGGGTTTGTATGCTGCAACCGCCTTCTTCAAATCCCACCAGAGATTTTCTATGGGGTTCGAGTCAGGTGACTGTGATGGCCCTGTAGAATCTTCCAGGATGACTTCTGCAACCAAGCCTTGGTGGAATTTGAGGTATGCTTGGGATCATTGTCCTATTGGAAGGTCCAATGATGCCCAAGCTTCAGCTTCCTCACAGACGGCATGACGTTTTCTCCTAGGATTTCGGGATACTTCAATGAATCCATCTTACCTTCTACACGCTGCAGGTTTCCAGTGCTAGAGGATGCAAAGCAACCCCAGAGCCACCACCATGCTTGACTGTGGGCAGAGTGTTCCTTTCAGCGTATGCTTCATTCTTCTTCCTCCAGACACACCGCTGATTCATCGTGCCGAAAAGTTCCAGTTTTGTTTCATCGCTCGACAGAACAGAATCACAAAACTTCTGTGGCTTGTTTATATGATTTTGAGCCGACTTTTCTTGTGCTTTTGGGTCAGTAGTGGTGTACTTGGAGTTCTGGAGTCTTGGAGTTCTGGCATGGAAACCTTCTGCGTTTAGTACGCGCCTTACTGTGCTCACTGAAACCTCAGTGTCTGTTGCCACCAAGTCTTGCTGCAGGTCTTTTGCAGTCACTCGAGGGTTTTTCACAACCTGCCTTCTCAGAAATCTGGTTGCAGCCGTTGATAGCTACCTTTTTTCTTCCCCATCCAGGTAGTGTAACCACTGTTCCCTTAGCTTTGAACTTGCGAACTATGCTTCCAACGGTGTGTCTAGGAACATTCAGTGCCTTCGCTATCTTTTTGTAGCCTGTTCCTTGTTTGTAAAGGATGATGATCTCTTCTCTTAACTTTTTGGACCATTCTTTTGACCTAGCCATATTTCTAACATGCAGTCAAATGTGACACTCAACAAACCCCTAGCCAGTTCAGGTATTTCATGTATTTTCTGCCCCTAGCCAGTTCAGGTATTTCATGTATTTTCTGCCCCTAGCCAGTTCAGGTATTTCATGTATTTTCTGCCCCTGGCCAGTTCAGGTATTTCATGTGTTCCAGCTCAAGGACACCTGGTGCAACTAATGAAGCCCTTGATTAGTTGCATCAGGTGTGCTTGAGACAACACCTGTTTTGCATATTTGTGCTGTTGTGAGGGATTCTATTCAGGGGGTTGAATAATTTTGAGACTGGAGAAGTCATTATAAGTTGCATTTTCAGTTGAATTTGGGGAAACCACTCGAAGCATTCGTTGTGTTGAACTATTTCAGTTGATTTTGTTTTGATTTGTTCATCACAAACAGCTGAAAGTCTGTAAATTTTGACAATAAACCTGATTTGCAATGGGGGTTGAATTTTGATTGCAACTGTATATATTTTTACAAGTAAGAATATATTAAAAAAAAAAAAAAAAAAACATTAAAACTAGCATTTTATCATAACCTCATAAGTAAAAAGTGGATTGAATCATGTAATTCGATAGTACTTCTAAGGTGGCTTTCCACAACACACGTGTACCATGAGTGGTGGGGGAACCTTGTGGGACACAGAAGAGGTCCACTGCTGCGCATAATAACACCAAAATAATAAAACAAAAAATATGGTGAGTCACGTTGTGTTCTCCATGCACGTTTGTGATGATGTAAGATCGAATCAAAACAAATGCACTGGGGTTAGATAGAATCAAGTGAGACTGAAACCAGACCGACGCCGCGGGCTGGGGGCGCCGGGAACGATCGCACTCGGATTCGGACCGCAGCAACGTGCCCAGTGTGAAAACCACCTTAGCATGTGAGAGTAAAATGTAAATTACAGTGTTAGCTAGAGAACATGTTCTTCGTAGATAAAAGCTTCATCTTTAGAACTTCTTAAAATGGTTTGACATGTCAGTAAAACAAAGACACAAGAGGAAGAACCTGCACAAGCTAGACAACAGAAGCTCCAAAGTTGGGAAAAGTTGTGTAAGTACAGGGATGAATATTTATGTGCACAGATCATGACAAGGCCAAATCCTTTCCCAAGTGTCTGTGTGTAAAAGATTAAGACACTTTATCCTGTTTATCATTTTCGGGGGTACTTGAGACAAATTTAGGTTGAAGGACAAAAATAGGGAACCCCTGTTCTAATCCAATACATACACAAATGAGGGACACTACTGCTTAATAATCACATTGCCATGTTTTATTGATAAAGAAATAGCCAGTTTTATAAATGCAGTTAAGCAAAATACAACTCAAATATATCTGCAAGCAGTGATCAAGGGGTCCAAGCACCGTGCAATGGTCTGTGACACTAGTTGAGAGTTGTTGCCTTTTGTTTGGTTTTACGATTAAATCGTAATTCTGGTAATAGACATGGTAAAGCCATGTATGTATATAGCATGTATATGTATGTATATAGCATACATTTTAAAGTGGTTTACAGAATCTCAAATTCATTCAAGCAAGGTTTATCATCAAAGGTGATTTATAAAATCTTCTCAGTGCATGTCTCGGTACAAACTCATTTCTGATTAATGGAGAGAGGACTGAACTGAGTTTAGGTTATGCTTTTCAGCTGACAACAATCAACTCTCTCAGAAGCCCCACCTCAGGCAGTTGTATGTTGTTCTGATGAACTCACGAGCCAAACTAACGTGGTTTCTTGTACAATCACTTGTGGTCTGGAGGGTAACACTGCAGAGAAGAGAAGAGACGTCTCCAGTCAAGCTAAATTTCCCCAAGTTATATTAGTAGTCTACGTGCTAATGTGTAAACTGTTTAAAGTAGAGAGGGGGTAAGAAAAACTTACTTGAAGCTGATTTGTTCACAGAGGCCGGATGTTTTTTCTTCTTGAGTCATAAAGACTTCAGCTGGAGTTTGACTGAACAGGTAACAGCAGTCCTCTGTGGTTTTTGCATCTGTGTGTTAAACAAAAGGCTTCTTAAGTACTGAACAATAATTCAAGGTCAAAATTTAAAAAAAGTAATCATTTTAAATATTGTATAATGGCATATATCAAAACTAAATTTAGATCATTTGCAACATTAACATTAACACCATGGTGGGGCTTTTGATATTTAATTAATACAACCCAGATCCATCACCTCCACTCTAACCTGGATAAGGTGCTAATTGAAGATGACGCAAACACACGAGGTGTTTCCGCCTGCAGACCCTGCACTCACTCAGTGTTTTTTGTTTTTTGCACCATACTGTATAAACTCTAGAGACTGTTGTGTGTGAAAATCCCAGGAGATCAGCAGTTTCTGAAATACTCAAACCAGCCCATCTGGTACCAATATTCATGCCACGGTTAAAATCACAGAGATCACACTTTTTTTCTCCATTCTGACGTTTGATGTGAACATTAACTGACGCTCTTGACCTGCATCTGCATGATTTTATGCGTTGTGCCGCTGCCACGTGATTGGCTGACTGTATGAACGAGCAGGTGTATATTAAAGTGGACGGTGAGTGTATATGCAACCAGTTAGTCACTTAAACAATTGTATACTAAATCCTAATTGTGACTGGGTCTATTTGGTGCCATTTTCTGTTTGTAAGCTTTAAACAGTGTTTCATACAGCGTTTCTGTCTCTTTGTTTTCTACCTGTAAGCTCTAAACATGAAAGAAAGATTCAGTTTAAGAATCAGCTGTATGATGTTTATCTTTTTCTTTCTGAATTACCTAAAAATTTATTGGAGGACAAGGGGTGAACTTCACCGCTGTCCCGTTTAGGTGCATAACCTGGAGTTAGGAGAAAGAAAATACACAGTAACCAATACACTTCAGACATAATTTCATGTTTTAAAGTATCACGGTTCTTATATTGACCCTTTCATGCCAAGTGTCCACACTTATAGTCAATTTATGGCTGTTTTTAGAAAATTATAAGATGTAAATGTTTCCAAATCACCTGACACAATTACTATTTAACGTAAATCATCATAATTTATGTTGTTTTTTTAGACTGTTTGCCATTCTTAATCCACCATGGGTCTTTTTAAAAAATTATTTATCCTCCAAAATAAACTGCGTAAATAGTGTATAAGTCAAGAGTATTGCTATATTTAGTTTTAAAAATGTAATATTTGTTTGGTCATCAACATGTTAAATTATATATAAACACATTGAAATATTTTCTTTTTATTTCAGGTATAATGTTTTCCTTTTTTTTCATTCATGGTCAATTTATTTACATTTTAATATAAGTGATATTTAGGGGCGAAAAAGAAACTTTAACTAATAAAAACAATCTAAAGACCCTGGATTTAAAAAAAAAAAAGAACAACACAATTTATGCATGAAAGAGTAGATGTTTCAAGCCTGCTACCCTACATATATCCATGTTTTCTTTTTCTATATTATTACAGATTACAGAATAATGGTATTAGATCAGTGTAAACAACAAATGAATTTACATTCATCCTCCAGCAGAACTGATGGAGGGAGGATTTACCTTTCATCAGACACCGGTCATAAGCTCTGATGACTTTCTCCAACCATTCGATGTTGTGGTCTTCACGTAGACCGGTGATGGTCTTGACCCTGCGACGAGGAAAATATTTTTTCTCAGTAACAAATTAAAACCTAATAATTAATAATGTCTGTAGTCATTAATAGCTGTATAACAGCTCGTCCCCTTCTCTTTATTCTCTCTCTTGAAGCTAATAATGAGGGGGAGAACGCAGTTTGTCGTGTTACATAAACATCTCCTTACGGAAAATTTCACCATATCAACGATTAGACACATTTTTGTGTGTGTGTGTGTGTGTGTGTGTGTGTGTGTGTGTGTGTGATTGGAGCATCAGCTGTAAAAGTCCATGTGAATGAGCTGTTACTATAGAAACGATTTACCTTAAACAAGAACGTATTCGAACGAGTGCACTAATATAACCTAGAATTCAGCGATGCTGTGGTAAAAAAAAAAAAAGTTCCTAATCTCCAAGAGATTTGTAAATGAAGCATGTAAACTAGGATTAAAGTTTCTAGTTATCGTAAAGTCGGAATTTAATTCTAAATTCTTAAATATAAAGGGTAAAAACTTGCATGACGACACGCTCTGGACAGTCCAGTCTGGTTTCTTCGTGTCTTGTTGAAGGTTTACTCGAAGGCAGTGTAAAAGAGAAATGGACACAACATTTCTCCGGGTTTGGACCTGTGTGTTAATGACAGGTGAGTTGTGATTTTAATAAATTTTTACTAAAATAAAAAAAAAAAAAAGTTCGTTTTAAACCTGAAACATCGAACAAGTCAATAATTGTGTCACTGCTGAACGAGAACTTAAGTAACCTTAATTCAAGTGAAATACCATGATCGATACAATCTTCCTAGCAATCCCATAGATTTAAAGATTAAAAAGCCCAAAGAAAAGGTTTGTGACTTACGTGAATTTTCTTGTGACGTCACTGTGTGGCGTTGTTCCCCTGTGCATTCCTGGTGAGGTGCGGTTGTAGCTACACGAGAGACAACACGCTTTAAACAGGATGTTGCAAGCTTTAAATGATCACAACTTTGACCAGTACTGAAGTGTACATAACCTGTATAACCTGCCTGTAATAATAACGATGCTACGACAGGTGAATTAAGCTCATAATATTCCCTTTGGGATAGTTCTCTGACTGTTACAGTGTTAATAAATAATATGTGTATATTAGATATGTACATTTGTTTCCCCCCCACCTTTCTCTGTTGGGGAACGTGTATCTGTACTTAAACAGAAGCGCGTCATGACTTCATCTATGATTTAAAAAAAAAAAAGACAAACGGTCAGAAACACAGGAAGTGATGTGCGACATGACAAAAAGATTAAAGCTTGTTTTCTACTTACTGTTGCTCGTTGTGTAGCGCTGAAGGATCAGTAGAACCAGCAGGAGAGAATAAGAACAAGAGAACATCACTGCAGCTGATGGTGATGGTGATGGTGGTGATGGTGGTGTGAAAGGTTCCTTACTTTTGGTTGTATGGGGCAAATACAGTGAGGTAGGCTGGGGTTTTTTGTGTATAAGGAAATGGTCAACGGTAACAAAACTGCTACAACAATGAGCCTGCCTTGTGGTTATCACCTAAAGTGAAGCACGCCTCGCTGTCATAGCAATCACCAGAGCTGTTCTATAAATACGTTTCCTTTCCTTTTTTTTTTTTTTTTTTTTTTCTTTTTGAGACCTTGACACCTTTCAGTTTCTTTCTATGATGAAAACTATCATCTTTTTCTATAATGTGTATGAAGTTTAAATGAAAATTACAATTATGGAGATTCATCAACAGTGAACACAATGTTTATCAACACCTGTTCAATTAACAACATTATATGCATTTGAGGGAGGGAGGGGGGGAGGGGGGGACCGACGCGGAAGATTCAGCAAACACCTCGCTAAACCTACGAACCAAGGACCCTTGTGAACGGCATAAAATTAACGCAAGTATAAATTTTAATTGATCTATAGAGGTGTCCTTTTAAGACAGTGCCCCTGTTGGAGGTGAATTTAATTGATTGCTGATTCTCGAGGTTAAACTGTTGTGTGTTCTGCCATTCTGTTATTTTCATCATTTTTCCTTTTGTTTCTTTCACTTACCCTGTATATATGTATTATTTGTTTATACCTAGTTGTGTATATCAGTAGTTTTACGTAGTTATTAAAATCCATGGTTATCACGCTGGATCGTCTCTGTTTTTACTCATGGCAAGGTTCACTTTTAACGTTGCTCTTCGCTACACGCTGTATTTCTGTTAACTTAGAATAAACTATGCTTCGTGGCCAGAAGAATACTTTATTCTTTTAGAGTAATACGAAGACTGCCCTGGTAAGTTTGGTGGACAAACAGATCAAGCTGCTTCGCATTTAATTCTAAAGCTGGACTACAGTAATTAATATAACATTCCCTTTCATGGTCGATTTATATCCATAACTAATCAGAACACGCTTTGATTAGAGCTCTAGATATATTTCACCCATTTGAGCTAGACTCGCTACACAGCCATACACACCCACGTCATAACACTACCTCCACCATGTTTGACAGATGATGTGGTATGCTTTGGATCATGAACCCTTCCTTTCCTTCTCCATGCTCTTCAATTCACATCATTCCGGTACAAGTTCATCTTGCATCAGAACCGGGCAAGCTTTTATTTTTTAATTTTTTTTTTTTAGCAAAGTCTAATATGGCCTTTCTGTTCTTGAGTGTTACCAGTGGTTTGCGTCTTGAGGTAAACCATCCGTATTTACATTCATGACTGCATCTCTTGATTGTAGACTTTGACAATGATACGCCTACCTCCTTCTATCCTCAAAAATACAAAAACAAAATAGTGTGCACTGGAATCTGGCACAATTTTTGCTTTTACTTAATTTGTGGTTTTGCATAGAAAGTGCGTAAAGATATACCAGAGACATGGGCTGAGAATGGCAAAAATTCTGGAAGTGTGTAGAAAGGATAGTAAGTGGAGGCAGGATGCAAGGCACATAAAATCAGCATGAGGTTTATTTGGGGAAATCCAATCATTGTACAGATTAAATCACTGGCAGGCATAATCTAGGATAATCTATAATCTTAAATTGGCTGTCCAGGCATTTCTTTAACATTTGATAAGCAATCAAGGGCTCAAAATTAGATTTCATCAAGCAGCACCAGCGTTCCTGTTTCTGGAAGCTAGGAACATAAAGAAAACTTCAGAAGCACTCACAAAGTGTTTGGAGCAACAACATAAACCATGCATGTGCTGTATGCATTACATGGAACACAGAGTAAAGCCATAGAGGTATGTGTTACAAATGCCGCTAAAAATAAGCTTGTTAACTTGCTTTTCTGTGCACAAAGTAGTATCACACCAGGCACAAAATCGTAAGTAATGTTGAAATTGGGAAAACAAGCTCTGGAAGTGAATAGCTGAAGTCTTGAGAGCTGCCTACATATTGGGCCAGTGCAGTCTGAATAGCACACATGCTGTCTCACAGCAGTCTTGTACCACGGGGACTGGCAAATTTACAAGGATTGGCTCAGGTGAGGTGAAACATCTACAGAAGAATGGAAGTTGATTTGTCCAGTGTGAATCACAGACAGAACTGAGACAAAAGCTAAAGTCAGGATGGTTTGGTACACGACTGGCCAAATCTATGATTTTCCATTGCTACCACAGCTGTGGATGACACGGACAAATGCTTTTGCCTGATGTTAATGTCACATACAGGTGCATCTCAAAAAATTAGAATATCATTAAAAAGTTCTTTTTTCCCCCGTAATTTAATTCAAAAAGTGGAACTTTCAAATATTCTAGATTCATAAAGTTACATCTGTAGCTGGTGTGTGGTGGGTGGTCTGGCGCACTATGGTGGTATGCCATCGCATCATCCAGGTGGATGCTACACACTGGTTGTGTTTGAGGAGATTTCCCCCATACTACGTAAAGCACTTTGAGTGTCTAGAAAAGCGTTATATAAATGTAACTAATAATAATAAAAATAATAGTAATAATAATAATAATAATAATACAAAAAAATTTCAAAGGCTTTATCAATGCCTAGAAGCACAGTGAAGTCTATTATTAACAAGTGGAAGGTATTTGGTACAACACAGACGCTCCCTGGATCAGGACGTCGCTCCAAACTGGATGAAAGAGCCAGGAGGAAACTGGTCAAAGAGGCTACCAAGAGGCCTACAGCAACTCTGAAGCAGTTGCAGGAATTTATGACAAAGAGTGGTCATTGTGTGCATGTGACAATAATATCACAAATTCTCCACAAATGTGGCTTGTATGGGAGGGTTGCAAGAAAAAAGCCACCCATGACTGAGCCATGACCAAAACGCACCTTGAAGATTCTGAGGCCACATGGGAAAAGGTGTTATGGTCAGATGAGACTAAAATTGAATTATTTGGCCTCAACACCAAACGATATGTCTGGCGGAAATCCAATACAGCTCACCGTCCAAATAACACCATTCCTAGAGTAAAGCATGGAGGTGGTAATATCCTGTTATGGGGGTGTTTCTCTGCAGCAGGGACTGGAGCACTTGTCAGGATAGAAGGAAAATATATGGGGCAAAATACTGTCAAATTCTTGAGGAAAATCTGCTGCCCTCTGCCAGAAAGTTGTCAATGGGAAGAAGATTTACCTTCCAACATGACAGTGACCCAAAGCACACAGCAAAACTGACCACACAGTGGTTGAAGGAGAAAAAGGTGAATGTCCTTGCATGGCCTAGTCAGAGCCCAGATGGGCGGTGGTAGCTCAGTGGTTAAGAAGATCCTTTTTCCAACTCAGTGATTCTGTTTTTTAATTTTTTTAATCTTTTTCATGACATGTTGGTGTTGCACTGAGTAAATACAGCTGGATACAACAAAAACTATGTCCTTCTTCATTTCAGGCTGAAAAGCAACAACATGTGATTATTTTAAAGGGGGGTGATTCTTTTCTATAACCACTGTATATGACGATGTTTTAAATGAATACAGCACATTTTGTATCAGAGTACCCAGTTTGTAGGAACTGGCCTTGTAGGAGCTGGCCTTGTCTTTCCAATCATTTCTGAGGGGACTGCACTATTAGGTTCCTCCTTGAACCTACCATTCAAGTTTTGTGATGATCGCTTAATGGGAACCTTGTCAAACGGCTGCTGAAAACTGATTTGCTGATGGTGGCCATGTTTTTTTCAGTAATTAGTATGAAAAATCCCCTTACAGATTTCACCTTAACCCCACACTGTATATATCACCATACCCGAAAGCATGCAAAGGATCTCAGAATATTTTTCTATATATGCTTTTCAAGTTTTGTGTGAACCCATGCAAGCATTCGTGAGTTAGAGATGTTTGGGTATTGATTGAGTATAGAATTTATTGCCTATTGGTGGCCATATTGTTTAGAAACGTCCACACTGAGGTTCACACTCTCCTGAGTTTTTTGACATCAAGATTGTGATGATTAGCCAAAAATCATAGGATTCGTGTGCAAAAGTAGGTGTTGCATATTATGGAAATTGTTACAAATGTAAGTGGGCGGAGCTAAAGGGTCCAAAAGGCACTTTTTCTTTTAGAGTTTGAATAAAGGAATCAACCTACAGGACACTTTGTTTCCCAAGAGACATGCTTGTTTTTGTGTGCACAAACATAAACAGCACCATTAGGCTGGTTGGGCCTAAAGACGAGATCTCATCAAACTCATGCCCTGTTCTCACATCTGCCACGTTACTGATTCGTCATAATCACGGAGCAGTATATTTAAAGAGAAGTACACTAGGTGCCAAATATTCAGTGTTCAGTGTTTTAGGTTTATACGTTCGGATATAAAAAGTATTAAAAGCCTTGCCTATTTACTTGCCTATTTACTTGCCAGATTAAATTAAGGAAGTTTTAAGTAAACATTTAAGGAAACATTTGTGACAAAGTAGATACCGAAATAAAACACAGATGAAATTCCCATTAAATCAAAGAGAAATGTTTAAGAGAAGAATTTTTTTTGGGTTACCTGAAATTCTCACGTGTTGTTGTCCCTCTGAGAAATTCTGCTGAGGTGCAGAACTCGTGGCTAAATGAGAGAAAAAACACCACGTCACACAGGATGTTTACATGGATTAAATGATCACAGAGGTGACACTGAATGGTACATGATGTTTATAACCTGCCTGTAGCAAAACGTTTTTCTACCTTGCACTTTCGGGTATCCGTGTATGTCTCCACGTGAAAAGAAGTGAGTCAGTTCACCTGGAAGACAAACATTCAGAAATACGGCTTATGATTCATGGTATTAAAAAAATGCCAAATGTTTATGTTTAACTTACTGTTGCCTTTTGTGTGGGACTGAAGAGCCAGCAGACCCAGAAGGAGAAATAACGCAAGGAAGAACAGGTTTCACAGGAAACCTGTTGTTATCGCACAGCTATCAGATGATGGCAGAGAGAAACAAACCCTTTAAAATGATGAGTTATAGCCTCATATTTCCGTTTTCCATTAAGAGTTTGAAGGTTAGGAGTTTCCCAGGTGTCATATTCTAAATCTTTAGCGGTATGACTTGTCACTTCTTATTTTTACTTTTTAAAATAAACAATTTTTACCCAATCAGTAGCTTCCTAGCTTCCAAATGTCTAGTAAATAGTAAATGAAGTCAAACGGAATACAGAGCACATAATCTTTCAGATTCAGCGTTAATATAGTTAATATAATATAATATAATATAATATAATGAAATAACATTTTATTTGTGTTTATACCACAGCACTGTTGAATGATCGAATCAGGTGTTGATTAATTTTCTATAACAGCAGCTCTGACAGTCGTGCAGCTGCAAATCACAGGTTTATATTATTGCGCTCGATCTAATAAGTTATTGTTGCTATAGTAACAGCTCATTTACAGAGACTTATATGGCAGACACTCCACATATATGGATTTAATTATATATATATAATATATATACCCAGCATCAAAAGAAACTAATAATATTTTCAGACACTTCCTAAAAATGATCTGAAGATAAAATACGCAATAAAGGAGCTTTATTGTCCCAAGTTAATAAGAATCAACATGGATGAACTCCACCACAACAGCTCACGAACAGTTCTCAGTAACCACCATGACTTGCAGTGCAGGACATGCACCACTGTCGCATACTGTAAACCAGGTTTTGGATGCGCTGTTGCGGTATTTGTGCCCATTCCTGCTGCAAAGCTTGTGCAAGCATCTGCCTGTTGATGGGTCTTGGTCATCTGGCAGCAAGATGTCGTCCCAATTCATCCCAAAGATGTTCAGTCGGGTTCAAGTCAGGTGAATACGGCATCCATTGCATGACCTGCACATTGTGAGCCTCCAGGAACTGTCTAGTCAGATGAGCTGCATGAGGTCGTGCATTATCTTGCTGGAATATTGTGACGTCATTGTGCTCTTGCAAAAACGGCAAGAGATGTGGTCTGAGCATCTCATCAACATAACGTCTGGCAGTAAGAGTTCCACTGACAATGACCAACGGTGTCCTGTAATGAGCTGTAATTCCTGCCCAGACCATTACACTTGCACCACCCCATCGGTTCCACTGATGTATGCAACATTGTCTGAATCGCTCACCTCGTCTGCGCCACACTCTTTCCCGACCATCAACGGTATCAAGACAAAATCTGGACTCGTCAGAGAAAAGGACTTGTCCCCACTGGATGCGAGTCCACCTGTGGTGTTGCTGACACCACCTGAGTCTGTTGTGACGGTGAGTGGCACTGAGTATAGGGCCTCTGTATGGCCATCTTGCCTGCAGCTGGTGAGTTGCCAGACGCCTACGTACAGTTGAACTGCTCATTCTGGGGTTGTTCCTTCCAGCAGTTTCTGCAGCAGTCTGGGTTGCATGATGGAAGCGGTCTCTGAGATGCTGCAACACTATCCACCTATCCTGTCGAGCAGTGGTTACACGTGGTCTCCCAGATCTTGGTCGATCTCTTACTGTACTAGTTTGAGCATATTGTCTCACAAGATTGGATACTGCACCTTGACTACAGCCGTGGCCAAAAGTTTTGAGAATGACACAAATATTAATTTTTACAAAGTCTGCTGCCTCAGTTTTTATGATAGCAATTTGCATATACTCCAGAATGTTATGAAGAGTGATCAGATGAATTGCAATTAATTTCAAAGTCCCTCTTTGCCATGAAAATGAACTTAATCCCAAAAAAACATGTCCACTGCATTTCAGCCCTTCCACAAAAGGACCAGCTGACATCATGTCAGTGATTCTCTCGTTAACACAGGTGAGAGTGTTAACGAGGACAAGGCTGGAGATCACTCTGTCATGCTGATTGAGTTAGAATAACAGACTGGAAGCTTTAAAAGGAGGGTGGTGCTTGAAATTATTGTTCTTCCTCTGTTAACTATGGTTACCTGCAAGGAAACACGTGCAGCCATCATTGCTTTGCACAAAAAGGGATTCACAGGCAAGGATATTGCTGCTAGTAAGATTGCACCTAAATCAACCATTTATCAGATCATCAAGACCTTCAAGGAGAGAGGTTCAACTGTTGTGAAGAAGGCTTCAGGGCGCCCAAGAAAGTCCAGCAAGCGCCAGGACCGTCTCCTAAAGTTGATTCAGCTGCGGGATCGGGGCACCACCAGTGCAGAGCTTGCTCAGGAATGGCAGCAGGCAGGTGTGAGTGCGTCTGCACGCACAGTAAGGCGAAGACTTTTGGAGGATGGCCTGGTGTCAAGAAGGGCAGCAAAGAAGCCACTTCTCTCCAGGAAAAACATCAGGGACAGACTGCTATTCTGCCAAAAGTACAGGGATTGGACTGCTGAGGACTGGGGTAATGTCATTTTCTCTGATGAATCCCCTTTCCGATTGTTTGGGCCATCTGGAAAAAAGCTTGTCCGGAGAAGAAAAGGTGAGCGCTACCATCAGTCCTGTGTCATGCCAACAGTAAAGCATCCTGAGACCACTCATGTGTGGGGTTGCTTCTCAGCCAAGGGAGTGGGCTCACTCACAATTTTGCCTAAGAACACAGCCATGAATAAAGAATGGTACAAAAACATCCTCAGAGAGCGACTTCTCCCAACCATCCAAGAACAGTTTGGTGACGAACAATGCCTTTTCCAGCATGATGGGGCACCTTGCCACAAGGCAAAAGTGATAACGAAGTGGCTCAGGGAACAAAACATCGACATTTTGGGTCCATGGCCAGGAAACTCCCCAGACCTTAATCCCATTGAGAATTTGTGGTCAATCCTCAAGAGGCGGGTGGACAAACAAAAACCCACAAACTCTGACAAACTCCAAGCATTGATTATGCAAGAATGGGCTGCCATCAGTCAGGATGTGGCCCAGAAGTTGATTGACAGCATGCCAGGGCCAATTGCAGAGGTCTTGAAAAAGAAGGGTCAACACTGCAAATATTGACTCTTTGCATAAACTTCATGTAATTGTCAATAAAAGCCATTGACACTTATGAAATGCTTGTGATTATACTTCAGTAACAGTAACATCTGACAAAAAGATCTAAAATCACTGAAACAGTAGACTTTGTGAAAATTAATATTTGTGTCATTCTCAAAACTTTTGGCCACGGCTGTACAGCCAAGTCTTTGTGCAACAACATTCTGACTGACACCAGACTCCAGCATACCAATTGCCCGTAGGCGCTGTTCATTCGTCAACCTTGGCATCAATTTTCTTTCAATGTTTTTCACCTCAGAAAACGTCAACAATTGTCACCAGAGTGAAATCTTTCAGGTGTCATTAAATGTTAGGACAGAAATCAGCCTTAAGCTCAAATAAACTCACTCAATCAGACAGAGCTAACGAGGCGTGACCTGGCCAATTAAAGAGTCAGCAAACTTACCTGGACCTCAGAGCAATCATAACAACCAAAACATTAACTTATTACCAATAAAATGATTTAGAACCTTTTAGTTTCTTTTGATGCTGAGTGTTTATATATATATATATATAATCTCAGCACGGCCCAGAGATGCGATAACGATAATCATCAGAGTTCCGTTGTCTTCCCACAAAGTGCTGCTTGGCACGCTATGCAAATGTAAAAAACCTTTTTTCATACTGTATTCCTTCATCACTCAGTCAATCAGTCTCTTCCACTTTTCTGTCATTGTGCCTCATTTATCAAACCAGATACAAATTTATTCATAACTCCATCACAAGAACATTAATACACGTAATTGTCGATGAGTTACTTCAATTTTATTTATTGGTTATAAATTAATTCCCCTTATCTCAGTTCATGCTTTCTTTTTTTTCTCTTTCCATGTATTTCCATGTGCTTTGTTTTGATTTTTGTGTCTTGTCTCCGCCCCGTCTTGTGATTTGTGTTGATCCTGATTGTACTCACCTGTCTCCTGTTCTCCCCTTGATTATGTCCTTTGTCTTCGTGAAGTCTTATCATTTTGGCTTAAAGTACAAACCTGTTCTCTATTTCCATGTCCCGTGTTCTCTGGTTTCGATCCTTTCCCATGCTTCCAGTTTTGTGATTATGGATTTCTCTAATTTAATGTTGTTTTCCTGTGTTTTGACCCCTGCCATGGACTTTGACAATGATTACTGGATTTCCCCACGTAAACACCACACTGATATCTTCACTCGCATTCTGCCTCAACTCACTGCACGCTACAACTACACACTGCAATGTCATCATTAGGACATTAAACGTGTTTGACATTAACGTGACGCTGATGCACCACTGACAAACCTCAATTCAATAAGGCTCGCACAGGAAATTCACAGTAAAAGAGATTAGATTATATCTTCTAGCCTAAGCACAACTTAGTGACACTAATGCTCACATAATCACGTTATCATGCTTCTTTTATAAAGTTAGGACCGGTTTTTATTAATCCCATTAAGCAAAAACTTTCCTCTTCATGATAAATAAAGTTAATCAGAATTCATTTAGGCTCTGCTCAGAGATGTTAGGAAGACTTTGAATGTACAGATGCAGGAAACGGTGCATCCATCCTATTCAGGGTCGCAGGGAGCCTGGAGCCTGGAGCCTATCCCAGGGGACTGGGCAGGCAGGGCAGAGGACACCCTGGACGGGGTGCCAAGCCATCGCAGGGCACAATCGCACACACACTCCAGACAATTTAGAGACGCCAATCTGCCTACAACGCATATCTTTGGACTGGGGGAGGAAACCCGAGTACCTGAAGGAAACCCCAGAAGCACGGAGACTACATGCAAACTCCATGCACACAGGGAGGTGGGAATTGAAACCCCAACCCTGGAGGTACGGGGCAAACCACTAAGCCACTGTAAATGTACCTACTGATATTAATTAATGGTTTAAAAGATGACTGCCCTGAAAGAGAGAATATGATGGTTGCTAGGGAGTCAACAATTTAGCATTAGCATATTCTGGTGAATTTGCTAGTTAATAGCATGTTTAATAAGGGAGAAGCATGAGCACACCAGTATAAGCAGAAGTGTTTTTGGAGATAAGGGATGAATCTCTCAGGGAATGATTTGTGTGTTGGAAGGATGGGCTGTGGTAGGAGAGCCAGCTAAAAATATTACATCAAGTAGAAACTGTATATGTAAAACAATAAAAGTGGACCAAGTACTGAGCCTTGTGGAACTCCAGGGGAAAGTCTGCACGGAGCAGATGTGGAGCCTCTCCATGTCATCTGATAGAAACGGCTGCCATGCTGAGAGAGTCATGCCAGCACTGGCGATGTTGGACAGGAGGTTACTGTGCTTAGCTGTGAAGGGGATCAGGACTGAGCACGGTTCTGATAAACAGCCTGGTGCTTCTGTGTTTCTGCAGCATGTGCTGGTTTGAAAACCGTTTTGGTTTGGATCCTGGGGCTGGTTCTCGATGGGAAAGAGAAGCACGGTCGAGTGTTCTGTTTAGGGGAAAAAACGAGAGATATCTGCTCCTGACATCACCGAGGTCTACGGAGACCTTATTCAAAATCATTCATTCCAAAATTAAAGCTAATGTTGTTATCGCTCGGGCAGTCTGAGAAATCCTATCACATGGTGCTGTGGCTGAAAACAGACTTTTCATCTAGTGATGTCCTTTGATATCTTTATTTTAAGAAAAGTTATATATTTCACCCAAATGACACAAATGTTTTTATTATTTTCTAACCTTGCCATGGTGCCGGCCTGTAAAGGATAATTATGGCCACCAGATGGCGATGTGTGCTTGCTGAGAGTTACTGTTATTCAGGCGGTTTAAAGTAAGGAGAACGTTGTGTAGATAATTAGTAACTGATGAAGAACAGTCCTTGTGCTGCACCCGAGCAGCACCACGTATTGACACCACTTGGGTGTGGTTTAATTTCAGTACAGCAGTGCAGTGACACTGGCACTGTAGTGTGTGTGTGTGTGTGTGTGTGTGTGTGTGTGTGTGTGTGTGTGTGTGTGGGTTCGTTATCTGTGGAAGCCCTGAACCACAAGGTGTAAAAAAGTGCTAAGTTGTTATCTTGACTTAGTATCTCATTATTTCGACTTAATATTTTGTTATTACGACTTCATTAATTAATTATTTTCATTTACTAACTCGCTATTTTGACTTACAAACAAGCTTATATTTATTTGCATTGTAGCCTATTTCTATTTCAACTATTGATTTACTATTAAACGAAATTAACTATTTAAATTCATTTAAATCAACTATTGACTTAATACCTTTCAAATGAAATGTTATTAACTGTTATTAATTAATTAATACTTAAAAGTTTTGGCTAGGTGTTTGTCTCAAGAAAAATCTTAATTCATGCTCTTGTGTGTTATGCAGAGACTTATTTATTTATTTATTTATTTATTTATTAACTTGAACTTGAAGAGAGGACGTGAGCGCGTGCCTGTCAGCAGATGGCAGACCGGTTCTCCGGTTTTTCGCCTCCTGGCACGCGGACATCACCGCTCCTCTTCTCTCTCTCTCTCTCTCTCTCTCTCTCTCTCTCTCACGGAAGAGCCACCGTCTAGTTGTTCCCCGCGAATCGGTTCTCCGTGGTTTTTGAGATACACACATTAACACACGCACGCGCGCGCATACACACACACACAGACACGGGCGCGCGTCATGGCGCACGTCGCGCACCTGTTCGTCGCGCTGGCGTGGATTATTTCGGTGCACGGATCTCTCTGCAGCGGCAGCGGAGCTGGCGTTGGTGTCGGCGTGTTGAACCGGAGGCGCGAGCATCACCGCTTCCTCGCTGAGGGTCCGGAGGAGGAGGAGGAGGAGACCGGAGCAGCACAGGATGCACCGCGGAGGCTCGCGAGGTCGCCGAATGTGGCGACTCTGCTGAGCAGCTCGTTCGTGCTGAAAGGCGACGCCGCGCACAACCAGGCGATGGTTCACTGGACGGGGGAGAACAGCAGCGTGAGTCCACTAAACACACACACACACACACACACACACACACACACACACACACACAGCTTGGATCCCAACCCAGGGGACCTCAAACTTTTTATTTATTTATTTACTACTTCATCCTGTTAATGGTCTTCGTGGATCCCGAGTCTATCCCGGGAACACTGGGTGCAAGGCGAGCGAATTCCCTCTGGATGTTGTTTGTTTGTTTGTTTGTTTGTTTGTACTGTAAGAGAGAAATCTGTACAGTAAAGAATCAGCATAATGCACACATGCATCAGTATTTTTTTATTTACCGCAGACATTTCAGCTTATACTTGTTAAGATGTGAATTCGAAACATTTCATGTCATAATAGTGCTTTTCCTGGTTTTATGTATAAAAAAAAAAATTGTAATATTGAACATTAATTTAACTGAAAAATTTTAACAAATAAAAAAACTCGTGATAAATACAACATTTGCATTTCGATCCACGGCGTTAACATCACGACTGCTTGTTTTTAACCTTTATTAACCTTCGGATGAGGAGTTTCCTGTAAGAGAGGCTGTGTTCTACCGCCTGTTAGACAGGGTTCCTAACAGAACCTGTTTATGAACCCTTGACGAACCCTAATTTGTTTCTATTTTAAAAGCCTTCAAATGAAGCGACCTGTCAGTACGGCTCATAATGGTGAAATGTAAACAGACTGTATCAAGAGAAAGTCATCATCATCATCATCATCATCATCATGCCATTAAAATGAAATAAACAAATGAATAAATTATGGACCCCTCAGCTACACGTAACTAACCCCTGGGTGAACCCTGGTTAGAGAACCACAGGTGTGAAGGTCTTCCTCACTGTGTTCTCTGTGTGTACTCTGCAAGTAAAAGTATGTGTGTGTGTGTGTGTGTGTGTGTGTGTGTGTGTGTGTGTGTGTGTGTGTGTGTTAGGGCCAGAGTAATTTTGCTCAACACTGAACTCCTGCAGCCAGTTTTACTGCAACATGAATCAAACCTCCTTTATATTCACATCGTCCTCCATATCGATCAGTGTTTGTGTTTAAGGTCCCTTAAAACCCCCTACATCTGAAGACAGCTGGTCTCAGACTTTCACAGTCAGGATGTTCATGTGAGCAGGATTAAAGCATAATGAATTGTGCAGCTGGATTGAATTACTCACATGCTGTATAAGACCGTGTGTGTGTGTGTGTGTGTGTGTGTGTGTGTGTGTGTGTGGTTATCTTTTATCTTGTGATTTGAGTTTATATATTTGAGTTTCCAGTCGCTGGTGTTCTCAGTGAAGCGCCTCCAGGCCTGTAATTTTTCCGTGGTTCTCTTTTTTTTTTGGGTCCATAGTCTTCAGTAATTGAAATCCTTGTTGACGGTGGTTTGAGTCGAGAGACTGAGTTATGCCATAAATCATATCGTTAACGGTTTGTTTCTCCTTTTTCAGGCTTCAGCGGCATTTTCTGTCAGAACCTTTGCTATAAGTTGGGCATCCGTTTATGTACTATAAATATTACGTGTACAGTGTATATATATATATATATTAATTTAATTTGAATTACGGAAAATAAAACAGTGCCATGTAGGAATGTGATGAACACTAAGTTTATAATAATCGCCCACTGCATTAAAAAAACCAAAAAAAACAAACATAGTATATGATGATATCACATTGTATTGTACATTTGTTGGATTGTTTATTTATTTATTTATTTTAAAAAAAAAATCAACAGTCCAGTCAGCCGGTTTAATAAGTTTCAAACCATTTTCAATCAGGGAATTAAATGATCGTCCCTCACACCGCTTCCCATGAGACTTAGTTTATCTCTGGAGCACAGACGCTGCCTTTCCTCCATCACAGAGTGATTATTTAAAATGTTGAATATTGCAATATATTGTATATGCAAGGAATAATCCACTGTGTGTGCTGCTGTTAGGGGAAAATAATCAATGACACGGTGGTTTGATGAAGCAGGGTCGCTGTTACCACCCTGAAATTTCCCATAACAGCACGTCTGCAAGCGTTTTATTCCTCTTGTACCACAGCAGGTGGTATAAGAGGAAAAACGACACTTTTCCTTTATTAAAGAACACGTTGTGCTTTTTTTAAATTTTTATCCATTTATAGTTACCTTTAATGCTTGCGAAACAAGTTAGTTCCTGTTCCCGCTTACGTTATAGCAGCTATAAACAGTCATTCAGTCACTAGCCTCAGTTTATTCTCTCTCATGAAGTCGAACAAATGTAGCTTGTCGTGTTACAGAGAAACCACAAAGACGCGTAAACGCCTCTGTCCTGAAAATGTCGGAAAACTTAAAGTCACAGCTTTACCGTAAATGTTTAATAAACGTCCCGGTGAATGAGCGCATTAATACAAACCTGTGATCTTCAGCTGCGCTACCATCAGAGCTGCTGTTCTAGAGAATTCATTAACACCTTCTGACCAATCAGAAGGCAGAACTCCAGAACCTCGCTGTGGTGTAATTCATTAGTGGCAGCTCGGTGCTCGGTATCGACGTCCCACATTCACACCGCTCGGAACAAAGAGACTTTTCATGCACGAAGACTTTTGTGCTTTTCGGATGCGGCTGCATTGTTCATCAATTACACAGTTAATGCAAAATTTAATTGAATCTTCAGACAGCTCTGCTTCCTGCTTTGTGTTTGGTATTTGTTGGGCTGTTTCTCACAGGAAGTGGTGGTTGTAAAAGCTGCCGTTTCTTTCCGCAAATAGCAGCTTAAGCTTGTTTAAAGCCCAAAAAGGAAGTGAAACAGGGTGTGTGTGTGTGTGTGTGTGTGAGTGTGTGTGTGTGTGTGAGTGCGTGTGTGGGTGAATTTTGTTCGTCTGCCTGTTTCTCTTTCTTTCAGTGGGAATGGAGTGTTCAGAACGGTCCAAAGGTGCCATTACAATCAGTGTTTTGTTCAGTCGAAACTTAGAAAGCCTCTGGGAAGATCACACAGTGTGTGTGTGTGTGTGTGTGTGTGTGTGTGTGTGTGTGTGTGGTGTCTGTAAATGCCCTTGTTGTGGAAATGCCTGTCACCATGGTATGATGGTGAGGAGAAAAAGCACGATGATTGAGTTGTTAAAGAGAATGAAAAAGATTCGAATAACTGTGAGAGAGACAGAGACTGAGAGGGCTGGAGCGAAAGAGACAGAGGGAGAGAGACACAAAGAAAGAGAGAGAGAGAGAGAGAGATGTGTTTTTATTAATATTCTTCAGCTTTTTGTAATTTTGCACCAGGAACCAATGATATAATTGAAATAAAACATGCTATTTAATCATTTTATATGGAGCAGCCACACTACTGTCAGAGTTGCTGTAATAGAAAATTAATCAACACGTTTCGACCAATCAGAATCCAGAATTCAACAGCTCAGTGGTGTAAACGTGAGTAAACCTCGGCAGCTTCTCCAGCAGGATTGAGCATCACTCTACACCAATATGATGTGGGCTATTTTTTTTTTTTTTTAGTATATTTGTATAAGCTTGACGTGTAACATATGGTTTGTGAAGGCAGGACACGTAACCTGATCCGATGATCCGGAAATCTTCATCGTAGCAGCGATAAACGAGGACGATCCATATTCAACAATGACAAGACGAGCGAAGGTGACAATACGGAAACACAGAGGTAGAAGACGAGGCTTGGGAACACAAAATGACAGTTGGAGGGAGAGAAACAATACAGTATAAATAACCACAGTAATCACGGACTGGTGAGCTCGGGACAGGTGAACACATTAGATGAACAAACCGGTGATAAGACAGGGGGCGGAGACAGGACAGAAACCAACAGGCACAAAGGAATAGCATAAAGCACATGACGTTCAGTATCATGATCAATGGCAATAAAGTAAATCTTAGATGCTGGCGCTTACTAAAGTATTCCTCAACTGTCAAATGGTTTCCACTACAAATACCATAACAACCCATTAGCCGACCATCAGAACCATTACCTTTATTGGTCCTTAATGGTATTCACCAATAGAAGGCAACAAATTACCTGTAGACACCCACAGGAACCATTACAGTTTCCATTAAAACCAATACAATTCCCATTATAACCATTAAAAAACCAAATTCTTTGAGGGTTTCTACTGATT
>CM042568.1:1804015-1806515 GCA_023630585.1 Cranoglanis bouderius
ACATATGCAGTTAACTGGAAGTCATTTAATATGCACTGTATATATAAGGGCGTGTGTGTGTGTGTGTGTGTGTGTGTGTGTGTGTGTGTGTGTTAGGGTTCCTGTGCATCCCTCTGTGCTAGCTGGCCCTGTTAGCATGCCGTTAACACTTTGTACTCGCTGTGAGTGCTGGCTGTTTGAAATCTGGCCATGTGAGGTGTGAGAGAGAGAGAGAGAGAGAGAGAGAGAGAGAGAGAGAGAGAGAGAGAGAGAGAGAGAGAGAGAGAGAGAGAGAGAGAGAGAGAGAGAGAGAGAGAGAGAGAGAGAGAGAGAGAGAGAGAGAGAACCTTTGGCTGGCTCCCTGTGGGCTAATCTTCCCCCATCTCTCTCTCTCTCTCTCTCTCTCTCTCTCTCTCTCTCTCTCTCTCTCTCATTACCCACACAAATACACTGGAACATTTACCTTGTGCTTTTCTCATCTATTTCCCAAGTGTCGTGTGTGTGTGTGTGTGTGTGTGTGTGTGTGTGTGTGTGTGTGTGTGTGTGTGTGTGTGTGTAGTAGTAGTTTTGAAGGTCGCTTGGGAGACCATGCTGGATTTCTCCGATTTCTCCGAGCCCAAAGTGTGTTTCCAGATTTCGATCGTGCACATGTGCTGCGCATTGGGGGCCATTAATTAAACATTTCCTCATTTGCATACTGAATACTGAATTAATTAAAGGAACGATGATGCTAATGTAGCTAACAAGTAGCGGAAGCTTATAGCTACCGGTGTATCCCGAAACCACTACACCTTCACATCAGAAGACACGGAAACCCTCGACAGACCAATCGGCAATATCATTTGTTCCTTTAAACCTAGCGAACCATTTCTACTCACTGCGGTCGCGGTTTATTTGCCTCCTGAACTCCACTCCTGCCGGTATTTCATGCAGGTTTTCCATAACGTTCCTCGTGAATGATGCTCGAGTCAGCCATTCTTGGTGTTGTATCGGAAGTAAAGTTATCCAATTAAGGCTAATCCGTGTCTCTGCTGAGGGAAGTTCAGGAGAACTGTCACGTCTCAACCTTCAGGAAGTCGTAAGTTCTCGGAGTTGTTCCCAGATACCTTCCCTCGGCGGGTCACTTCCCATTTTTTGTTACAAACCCACCTAGCATCTAAGACTCTATACCTACAAAACTGTGGCCTAGCCTCTCCACAATTGTCCTTGTGATTAGCCCATCATCATCATCATCATCATCATCATCGTGTAATCGCTTCTCCTCGGCTCATTCACCAGAACAACATCCGACTGAACCGTACAACGCTTCCCATTTTCCTCTGTCTTTTTCTTTTTCTCGAAAGTTGCTCATCACTTGTGAGACATTTAGCTGGAAACAGATCTATTGAGATGAAGAGAGATTTTGAGAGCTTCTGAGAGATCCTCCGCGTCCCATCTGTCCCTCTGTCCGTCAGATAATTATGGCTTTAATAATGACATCACAGATTGAGCGATGAAGCCGCTGATGATAAAACGCATGGCGAGGCTCAAGCTGTGCACGCTGATGGCTAATTGAAGCCAATTATCATAATTACCTTATGCTAATTTAATTAATCCCACGCCACTTCGCTCTCCAATCTGTGTGAAATCTGCGCGTGTTTCCTTCACACACCATTCAGTTCAGTGCGGTTTTGATTGTTGGTTGTCGCCTCTTAGCAACGATACGACCGGATAATGACACGATTAGTAAAGTCCTTTCTTTCTTTCTTTCTATAGAAATTAAATTAGTTGTAATTTAATGTGAGTTTGATTCAAAAGCTAGCACACTGTTAGCTACACGATTCTCCCGTTAAACAATACGTGATGTGAGATGTTAAACAGAATTATTTCTTACCAAAGCAGTTTGTACTTTCATTTTTAAAATTTTTTTTTTATCCTTTTATGGTTAATGCTCGTGAAACAAGTTAGTTCCTGTTCTCTCTAGTTCCTGTTCTCTCTAGTTCCTGTTCTCTCTAGTTCCTGTTCTCTCTAGTTCCTGTTCCCTCACCTGCCTCTCTTTTTTTTCTCCCTCTTGAGGTTGATAAGAAAAAAAAAAAACCCAGCCCCGCAGCTTGTCATCGTGTTACAGAAAGACCACAAAGTGTAAACACTTTAAAGTTCTGTTACAAAGCGCTGACACTGGAGACTCCTTCCATGAATGTTAAATAAACAGCGCCTTAATTTAAGAAAAGTTCACCATATCAAGATTACACACATTTTATTTTTTTTACACGTTTAAGTGGAGCATCCGCCGTAAAAGTCAATGCGAATGAGCGGTTGCTATAGAAACGATAACGTATTAGAACGAGCGCATTAATATAAACCCGCGCTGCTGTCAGAGCCGCTGTCATAGAGAACTAATCGACGCCTTCCTTCCGACCAATCGCGATCCAGAAACGGGTCTCGTTTATCAAACACGAGTACACGAAGCGTGTGTGTGCATGTTTCTGTGTTTTGCTCGTGCATGAGGACGTGCGTGTGTTTCCGCACGCTCTCGATCGGT
>CM042568.1:1811515-1814015 GCA_023630585.1 Cranoglanis bouderius
TCCCAGCACTGCCAAGCTACCACTGTGGGCCCTTGAGCAAGGCCCTTAACCCTCAACTGCTCAGTTGTATAAATGACATAAATGTAAGTCGCTCTGGAGAAGGGTGTCTGCCAAATGCTGTAAATGTAAATGCTTAACAATCTCATGCATCTCATCCAGAATGAGTCTCCTCTGGACACTATAGCTGAGTTTCTGATTGACACTACAGTCCACTCTTAGTCTATGCTGGACACTATAGTCTACTACTATACTATAGTAGTAGACCTACTGGACACTATAGTCTACTGTTTGCCTCTACTGGACACTATAGTATACTATTGGCCTCTACTGGACACTATAGTCTACTATTGGCCTCTACTGGACACTATAGGCCTCTACTGGACACTATAGTATACTATTGGCCTCTACTGGACACTATAGTCTACTATTGGCCTCTACTGGACACTATAGGCCTCTACTGGACACTATAGTATACTATTGGCCTCTACTGGACACTATAGTCTACTATTGGCCTCTACTGGACACTATAGTCTACTATTGGCCTCTACTGGACACTATAGGCCTCTACTGGACACTATAGTCTACTATTGGCCTCTACTGGACACTATAGGCCTCTACTGGACACTATAGTCTACTATTGGCCTCTACTGGACACTATAGTATACTATTGGCCTCTACTGGACACTATAGTCTACTATTGGCCTCTACTGGACACTATAGGCCTCTACTGGACACTATAGTATACTATTGGCCTCTACTGGACACTATAGTCTACTATTGGCCTCTACTGGACACTATAGTCTACTATTGGCCTCTACTGGACACTATAGTCTACTATTGGCCTCTACTGGACACTATAGGCCTCTACTGGACACTATAGTATACTATTGGCCTTTACTGGACACTATAGTCTACTATTGGCCTCTACTGCACACTATAGTCTACTATTGGCCTCTACTGGACACTATAGTCTACTATAGGCCTCTACTGGACACTATAGTCTACTATAGGCCTCTACTGGACACTATAGTCTACTACTGGCCTCTACTGGACACTATAGTCTACTATTGGCCTCTACTGGACACTATAGTATACTATTGGCCTCTACTGGACACTATAGTCTACTATTGGCCTCTACTGCACACTATAGTCTACTATTGGCCTCTACTGGACACTATAGTCTACTATTGGCCTCTACTGGACACTATAGTATACTATTGGCCTCTACTGGACACTATAGTCTACTATTGGCCTCTACTGCACACTATAGTCTACTGTTGGCCTCTACTGGACACTATAGTCTACTATTGGCCTCTACTGGACACTATAGTCTACTATTGGCCTCTACTGGACACTATAGTCTACTATAGGCCTCTACTGGACACTATAGGCCTCTATTGGACACTATAGTCTACTATTGGCCTCTACTGGACACTATAGTCTACTATTGGCCTCTGCTGGACACTATAGTCTACTATAGGCCTCTACTGGACACTATAGGCCTCTACTGCACACTATAGTCTACTATAGGCCTCTAATGCACACTATAGTCTACTATAGGCCTCTGCTGCACACTATAGTCTACTATGAGACATGTAGAAACAGAGCACAGTGTATGTAGACCAGCAAGCTTCTCTTAATCTGAAACATGACTCTCTGAACCATGATGGAAAGTTCAAAGGTTAAGCCTGAGAGGCTTAGCTCAAAGCAGGATGGTCTAAAAAAAAGAGAGATATGATTGATGTTTGTGTGTGTGTGTGAGTGAGAAAGAGAGAGAGAGAGAGAGTGAGTGAGTGGGTGTAAGACTGCAGCTGTTGCCTCAAAATGAACATCAGCCATGTCAGCCAATAGGGGACCTGTGACATCATCACAAGGCGCTTTTGGCTGCTGTTCTGTTCTCATGGTTGTGTGTGTGTGTGTGTGTGTGTGTGTGTGTGTGTGTGTGTGTGTGTTTGTTCTTGGCTTCCTTCACTCCCTCATTATACCTCCACAGAGAGTATGTGTGGTGTGGAGGTGATGACAACGTTTAGCCAGGTAACTGAGTTCACGGCCCAGAAAGTTTCATTAATATTTTATTAAAATTTTATTAACATTTCCACAGCGTCCAGGCAGCGCAGTGTGACCCTGAGAACGGAACGCTGGTTTTAATGGTCTTTATATAAATGTTTCATTAGACTTGTTGGAGTTATGAAGTTAGGAATCTTGTCCTCTTCCTGCCAAGTAATGACGGCATGCCTCTTTTAGACACGGTGTTTTACAGCAGAGTTCACAGGCCTGTATTATAGTAGTACTAGCACAGCGCTGTTAAATTCTGGATTCTGATTGGTCAGAATTTCTCCGACAGTAGTGCAGCTGCAAATCACAGGTTTATATTAGTGCGCTCGTTCTTATATGTTACCGTTTCCATAGTAACAGCTCATTCACAGGGACTTGTACAGTGAATGCGCCACTTGATAAGAAAAAAACCCACTGATATGGTCAAGGTTTCTCCAGGGTCAGC
>CM042568.1:1831515-1834015 GCA_023630585.1 Cranoglanis bouderius
TGAGATTTTCAAATCACATTACTGTTGAATTCTTTCATCCGTGCTCAGAAGTGATCATTTATAAACTGTTTACTTTCTACCAAAGATTTATTTTTTTAATGCATTATTTTATTTTATTTTATTTTACTCAGCCAAACAACAGTAAAGAAAAAGTGAGGCAAAAGTCCGGTGTGACCGCTTCTCCAATTTTTAGCCACCAAACAGACCACAGAATTTTCGACTGGCTCACAAGATCGAAACTTGTGAAGTCGTGACCACAACCAGAAAGAAAAGCCTCACGTCTCACATCCTTTCTGTTTCAAAATGTATTATTATTATTTCATAGCCTTTGGGAATGATGGAATCCAGATGATATGTGTTTGTGTGTGTGTGTGTGTGTGTGTGTGTGTGTGTGTGTGTGCTTATGATTTGTGTGTATAGGTATGCTAGAGCAGTAACTGGTGGAAAATACTTGTTTAGACATACCAATCAGCCATAACATTAAAACCTCTTGCCTAATATCTGACTTGTTTGTCCAGCACATCCCACACATGCTTGATAGGATTGAGATCTGGGGAATATGGAGGCCGAGTCAACACCTTGAACTCTTTGTCATGCTCCTTAAACCGTTCCTGAACAATTTCTGCAGTTAGCCTTGAAGGGGTATATTCAGTCTGCAACAATGTTTAGGTAGGTGGTACGTGTCAAAGTAACATCCACATGAGTACCAGGACCCAAGGTTTACCAGCAGAACATTGCCCAGAGCTTCACACCGCCTCCGCCGGCTTTCCTTCTTCACATAGTGCATCCTGGTGCCATCTCTTCCGCAGGTAAGTGGCACACACCTGTCCACATGATGTAAAATAAAATGTGATTCATCAGACCAGGCCACCTTCTTCCATTGCTCCATGGTCCAGTTCTGATGCCCATTCTAGGTGCTTTTGGTGGTGGACAGGGGTCAGCATGGGCACTCTGACTGGTCTGCAGCTAAAAAAAAAAAAAGTGTTGTTGATGCTGATCAGGCTGGAAAAGGTTACAAAACCATCTCTAAAGAGTTTGGACTCCACCAATCCACAGTGAGACAGACTGTGTACAAAAGGAGGAAATGCAAGACCATCGTTCCCCTCCCCAGGAGTGGTCAACCAACAAAGATCAGTCCAGGAGCAAGACATGTAATAGTCAGCGAAGTCACAAAGGAACCCAGGGTAACTTCTAAGCAACTAAAGGCCTCTCTCACATTGGATAATGTTAATGTTCATGAGTCCACCATCAGGAGAACACTGAACAACAGTGGTGTGCATGGCAGAGTTGCAAGGAGAAAGCCACTGCTTTCCAAAAAGAACTTTGCTGTTTGCTAAAGATCACGTGGACAAGCCAGAAGGCTATTGAAAAATGTTTTGTGGACAGATGAGACCAAAGTGGAACTTTTTGGTTTAAATGAGAAGCGTTATGTTTGGAGAAAGGAAAACACTGCATTCCAGCATAAGAACCTTATCTCATCTGTGAAATATGGTGGTGGTAGTGTCATGGTTTGGGTCTGTTTTGCTGCATCTGGGCCTGGACGACTTGCCATCATTGTTGGAACAATGATTTCTGAATTATACCAGCGAATTCTAAAGGAAAATGTCAGGACATCTGTCCATGAACTGAATCTCAAGAGAAAGTGGGTCATGCAGCGAGACAACGACCCTGAGCACACAAGTCATTCTCCCAAAGAATGGTTAGAAAAGAATAAAGTTAATGTTTTGGAATGGCCTGACCTCAATCCAATAGAAATGTTGTGGAAGGACCTGAAGCGAGCAGTTCATGTGAGGAAACCCACCAACATCCCAGAGTTGAAGCTGTTCTGTACTGAGGAACGGGCTAAAACTCCTCCAAGCCGATGTTCAGGACAGTTACGTTTAGTTTAGTTACAGTTATTGCTGCGTAAGAGGGTCACGCCAGACACTGAACGCAAAGGTTCACATACTTTTGGCACTCACAGATATGTAATATCTGTAAGTATAATATTTTTGCCTCATTTGTTTAATTGGGTTCTCTTTATCTACTTTTAGGACAATCTGATGATGATTTAGGTCATATTTATGCAGAAATATAGGGTTCACAAACAGAAACACGTAGTCTTGGTAGTCAATGGAAGGTTTATTTTAAGATACCAAAATAGATCATTCTAACTAGGTAGTCTTATATGACTAGGAATTATTTTGGGAATAATGACTGGGAATTCTGATATTGGGAAACAGGATCGGATATGAACATGTGAAGGCAGGCTTGTCTTATTTTAGACAAATCCAGCAAAGAAGCCTTGTGTGTTGTTCAACTCTTTTCATCTTTATTTTAAATAGACTAGCATAGAATATTCTATAGAACCAATCATGAAGTTCTTCCATGTTCTAAAACCTAGTGACCTTCTTTGCTCCCTACTCCCTAACAAAAGCCACATTTTACCTTCATAAAAGCTTACAAAAGCCGTCAGCTTCTTTAGACTTCTTTAGACTGAATAGAGACCGGAGGTCTGCGT
>CM042568.1:1839015-1874015 GCA_023630585.1 Cranoglanis bouderius
CTCTCTGTATCTTATCTCCTCCCTCATACACACCACACACCCATTCTCCCACACACTCACACACACACTGTTTGACCTTTTGACCCTGTACCTCCTGAAATTGTTTTTTTTTGTTTTGTTTTTTTTTATGCAGCTTCCTGCAACATAAAAAGCCTAAAAGATATAATAAGTCAAGTCAGCTCTATAGCACAATTTAATAGACAGCAATTATTATTATTATTAGGGGGTAGCTCTGGATGAGGGCGTCTGCCAAATGCCGTAAATGTAAATGTCAGTGTTTTAGGGGTCCAAGCACCAAAGGTCTTTCCTCCTTCTTCTTCCTCTGCTATAAACCTAAATGGGAATCTTGCACTATAAAAGGTAGAGACCCCAAATTTGGCAGAAACAACATTCAGTACCCCTTAACACCCTTAGTACAAAGTAGCCCCCCCCAGCACACACACACACACACACACACACACACACCACCAAAATAAGGAAACTACATCAGCCTAATGGTGGTGTTACGGCACACTGTTTGATATTTCCGCCCATATCTCCTGATTCATACTTCCTATGGTAAAAACTCTTTCCTCCTGCAGGTTCTTTGACTTAAGTACATTTACATTTACAGCACTCGGTAAGACGCCCTTATCCAGAGTGACTCACATTTATCTCATTTACACAACTGAGCAGTTGAAGGTTAAAGGCCTTGCTCAAGGGCCCAGAAGTGGCAGCTTGGCAGTGCTGGGGTTTGAACTCATGACCTACCAATCGGTGGTCCAACGTCTTAACCACCGCCCACCACTTAAGGAAGCGGCTTGTCACGTTACAGAGAAACCACAAAGTGTAAACTCCTCCTCTTTACCTCTGACTGATACAATGTGCTGACACTGGAGACTCCTTCCAAAAAAGCTTAAATAAACATAAACGTGAATAGAAAACTTCACATAAGTAGCTGCACTGCTGTCAGAGCTGCTTTTATAGAAAATCAATCACCATCTTCTGACCAATCACAATCCAGATCTCAACAGTGCTGTGGTGTAAGATGGGAGAATGTAGTGTAATTATATTAAGTGTGTAGCTTACATATATCAATAGACCTCTCTCTCTCACACACACACACACACACACACACACACACACACACACACACACACACACACTGCAGTTTAGTGTTTAGCTAACCTTTGATTAATGCACCAGTAAATACGCAGATGATCCCTGATTGATGTGTGATTGATTTGCACACAGCGATTCGTGTTGTAAGCATCCTTACTTGTCCGAGTCGGCTGGATTAGGACGGCTCTCGGTGGACTGGATTAACCTCGAGCTGGATTAGGACGGACCCGGAGATTAACCCTCGCCTAACCTGTTTCAGAGAGCCTCTTAAGGCCTTTTTTTATTTTTTTATTTTTTTTGCAGCCGTGTGCTAATGTTTCGTTTAGCTTTGCCGCTATCCCTACAGTGATGGAAAAGTGTAAACGAATAAACAATTTCAAATCATAAGCAGCAAACGATAAGAAAATCTGAGCCAGGTTTAGCCGTCTTAGAATTTAGCCGGAAGTCAGCGTCAAATTCAAAGCCAGACCAAGTGAGCGTGGATACGATCCATGATTCAGATCGAAACAGGAAGCCATAACAAAACCAGACTAATCAGATCAATGCTGATTAGACTAATTAGCAGATAGCGCTCTACAAAACAGTCAGCACACCCGGCTAAAGCCTGAGAAAAGACACCGGAATGCTAAACACGTATAATGCCTAGCTATATATTAACAATCGTAACGTTCATGTAATTCTTGGTTGCTATGGTGCTGTTATTCCCAGGATGCAGTGAGACCATATGTTGGGCTGTTCGAGGTTGTTTGAGTGAAATTTACGAATGTGTGCTAACAGGTGATGTTTCGAGTCTGTGGAGAACTGCAGAACATGGGGAGTTGGCAAAATCTTGCTAATGCCCAAGGCTAACGAATTAGCTACCTAGCACTGAGGTGTTGTGTTAACGGAAATGAGACAAATTGCGCCGTCTTGAGAAATATTGTGAACTAGTGAACTTGGAGCTATTATTAGTGTATATTACTGTATATATGTATATAGTATATATATGTATACGTATACATATACAGTGTGTGTGTGTGTGTGTGTGTGTGTGTGTGTTTGAGTGTCATAACGAAAATGAATATATTTAGCAGTGTGTGAGAATTGTTCATCTGCGAGTGTTTTGTGTGGTGTGTGTGTGTGTGTGTGTGTGTGTGTGTGTGTGTGTGTGTAGCATTTGGTTTTGTGTTGCCAGATTGAACGTGACACACTTCCCCAGCGGGACATTAACATTCTTACACACTGATTTATGTTGGTGCCTGGCCTCGTAAAAACTAACTGCACTCTCACTCGTTTATCTCACACACACACACACACACACACACACACACACACACACACACACACACACACACACACACACACACACACACACACACTCGAGCTGCGACGATACAGTAAATCTGTAGTGTAATAACGGTATCGTGGTTTTCAGTGCTCTTAGCCTCAGTTTTACACGCGGCGGTAAACATGTAACTGTTTCAGGTTTACGACACTGTAGTTTACATCTTTATCCAGTAGCTTTAACCAAATGTAATAAATGTATGACAAAGGGGATGTGTGTGTGTGTGTGTGTGTGTGTGTGTGTGTGTGTGTGTGTGTGTGTGTGTGGTCCAGTTTTATGTTTTCCATGTTGCTCCTCTGAATGGATCTTTTCTCTTCCGCTGTTTTTGAGCTACAATTCATTCACTAGCCGACTTTTTCCCGCACTAAATGTCACCGTCCGGTCGAGAAAGGATTTTGAAAAAAAATAAAAGATCCTCATCTCTCAATGTTTTTGGCTTCTTTCTTTCTTTCTTTCTTTCTTTCTTTCTTTCTTACCTTCAACTCTGCGATTCTTTTTCTTGGTGCATAAAATTGTTTTTGTTTTTAACTTCAAATTTAAGACTTAATACATTGTAGCTTTTTCTTAAAATTTTTTTCTTTTCAAATAATGTTCTTGGGGATGTGCTGAGGTTGTAGTTTTTTTTTATTTTTATGATAGACAGACTATTAAGAGGGAGATCGGGAGGTCGTGAGATCAAATCCCAGCACCGCCAAGCCGCCACCGTTGGGCCCTTGAGCAGGGCCCTTGAGCAAGGCCCTTAACCCTCGACTGCTCAGATGTATAAATGAAATTAATGTAAGTCGCTCTGGATAAGGGTGTCTGCTGTAAATGAGTAAGAAGATGTTGTTATTGGCTTTGAGTGATCATGTAAAACTGTGCCACAGAACGTCCCTTTAACTTGTGTTTAAATTGCAAAGATACACAATAATTCTGATATTTTAGTTTTATGTATTTTGTTTAATTATTTTTGTATTTTCATGAATAACCTGGTTAAGTGATGTGCGATCTTGTTTTGAGCCCATCTGTTGTGATGATGTCACTATGTGTTGAGGAGTTCACAGTTGAATTTAACGCGTACTTGTGTGAACTCCTCATCAGCGCTGGTGCTGTGAAAAACAGCCTGTAAAATTCTCACTACCACCTGAAATCTCCTTAAACATGCTAAAACACACACACACACACACACACACACGTGCACACACACACGCACACACACACACACACACACACACACACACACACAGTGCAAGTGCAGGTGCACACTGTAGACCCTCCTCCTCACTCTCGCCTGTTCTTTAGTGTATCACTGTTCTTTCTTTCTTTCTTTTTTTATTGTCATATTTATACACCCCCCCCCCCCAGTCTCTCTCTAAGAGAGCTTGGGGGATTTGTGTTGAGTGTTTAAACTGCTCTGTTTTCCCCATCATTCCACTGAGTGTTAAATGCGAGTGGTAAAAGTGAGGGTAAATGTGAGTGAGTGTTAAATGTGAGGGTAAATGTGAGTAGTAAATGTGAGGGTAAATGTGAGGGTAAATGTGAGTAGTAAATGTGAGGGTAAATGTGAGGGTAAATGCGAGTAGTAAATGTGAGGGTAAATGTGAGGGTAAATGTGAGTAGTAAATGTGAGGGTAAATGTGAGGGTAAATGCGAGTAGTAAATGTGAGGGTAAATGTGAGGGTAAATGCGAGTAGTAAATGTGAGGGTAAATGCGAGTAGTAAATGTGAGGGTAAATGTGAGGCTAAATGTGAGTAGTAAATGCGAGTAGTAAATGTGAGGGTAAATGTGAGGGTAAATGTGAGGGTAAATATGAGGGTAAATATGAGTGGTAAATGTGAGGGTAAATATGAGTAGTAAATGTGAGGGTAAATATGAGGGTAAATGTGAGGGTAAATAGAGGGTAAATGCGAGGGTAAATGTGAGGGTAAATATGAGTAGTAAATGTGAGGGTAAATATGAGTGGTAAATGTGAGGGTAAATGTGAGGGTAAATGTGAGGGTAAATGTGAGGGTAAATATGAGTAGTAAATGTGAGGGTAAATGTGAGTGGTAAATGTGAGGGTAAATGTGAGTAGTAAATGTGAGGGTAAATGTGAGGGTAAATATGAGTGGTAAATGTGAGGGTAAATGTGAGGGTAAATGTGAGTAGTAAATGTGAGGGTAAATGTGAGTAGTAAATGTGAGGGTAAATATGAGTAGTAAATGTGAGGGTAAATATGAGTAGTAAATGTGAGGGTAAATATGAGTGGTAAATGTGAGGGTAAATGTGAGGGTAAATATGAGTGGTAAATGTGAGGGTAAATATGAGTGGTAAATGTGAGGGTAAATATGAGTGGTAAATGTGAGGGTAAATATGAGTGGTAAATGTGAGGGTAAATATGAGGGTAAATGCGAGGGTAAATGTGAGGGTAAATATGAGTAGTAAATGTGAGGGTAAATGTGAGTGGTAAATGTGAGTGGTAAATGTGAGGGTAAATGTGAGTAGTAAATGTGAGGGTAAATGTGAGTAGTAAATGTGAGGGTAAATATGAGTAGTAAATGTGAGGGTAAATATGAGTGGTAAATGTGAGGGTAAATGTGACGGTAAATATGAGGGGTAAATGTGAGGGTAAATATGAGTGGTAAATGCGAGGGTAAATGCGAGGGTAAATGTGAGGGTAAATATGAGTAGTAAATGTGAGGGTAAATGTGAGTGGTAAATGTGAGGGTAAATGCGAGTGGTAAATGTGAGGGTAAATGCGAGTAGTAAATGTGAGGGTAAATGTGAGGGTAAATATGAGTAGTAAATGTGAGGGTAAATGTGAGTAGTAAATGTGAGGGTAAATATGAGTGGTAAATGTGAGGGTAAATGTGAGTAGTAAATGTGAGGGTAAATATGAGTGGTAAATGTGAGGGTAAATATGAGTGGTAAATGTGAGGGTAAATGTGAGTAGTAAATGTGAGGGTAAATATGAGTAGTAAATGTGAGGGTAAATATGAGTAGTAAATGTGAGGGTAAATATGAGTAGTAAATGTGAGGGTAAATGTGAGGGTAAATATGAGTGGTAAATGTGAGGGTAAATATGAGGGTAAATATGAGTAGTAAATGTGAAGGTAAATGTGAGTAGTAAATGTGAGGGTAAATGTGAGGGTAAATGTGAGTAGTAAATGTGAGGGTAAATGTGAGTAGTAAATGTGAGGGTAAATATGAGTAGTAAATGTGAGGGTAAATATGAGTGGTAAATGTGAGGGTAAATATGAGTGGTAAATGTGAGGGTAAATGTGAGGGTAAATGTGAGGGTATATGTGAGGGTAAATGTGAGGGTAAATGTGAGGGTATATGTGAGGGTAAATGTGAGGGTAAATGTGAGTGGTAAATGTGAGGGTAAATATGAGTAGTAAATGTGAGGGTAAATATGAGTGGTAAATGTGAGGGTAAATGTGAGGGTAAATGTGAGGGTAAATGTGAGGGTAAATGTGAGTGAGTGTTAAATGTGAGGGTAAATGTGAGGGTAAATGCAGTAGTAAATGTGAGGGTAAATGTGAGGGTAAATGAGTAGTAAATGTGAGGGTAAATGTGAGGGTAAATGTGAGTAGTAAATGTGAGGGTAAATGTGAGGGTAAATGTGAGGGTAAATGTGAGTAGTAAATGCGAGTAGTAAATGTGAGGGTAAATGTGAGGGTAAATGTGAGGGTAAATATGAGTAGTAAATGTGAGGGTAAATATGAGTGGTAAATGTGAGGGTAAATATGAGTAGTAAATGTGAGGGTAAATATGAGTGGTAAATGTGAGGGTAAATGTGAGGGTAAATGTGAGGGTAAATGTGAGGGTAAATATGAGTAGTAAATGTGAGGGTAAATGTGAGGGTAAATCAGTGGTAAATGTGAGGGTAAATGTGAGTAGTAAATGTGAGTAGTAAATGTGAGGGTAAATATGAGTGGTAAATGTGAGGGTAAATGTGAGTGGTAAATGTGAGGGTAAATGTGAGTAGTAAATGTGAGGGTAAATATGAGTGGTAAATGTGAGGGTAAATGTGAGTGGTAAATGTGAGGGTAAATGTGAGTAGTAAATGTGAGGGTAAATGTGAGTAGTAAATGTGAGGGTAAATGTGAGTAGTAAATGTGAGGGTAAATATGAGTGGTAAATGTGAGGGTAAATATGAGTGGTAAATGTGAGGGTAAATGAGGGTAAATGCGAGGGTAAATGTGAGGGTAAATATGAGTAGTAAATGTGAGGGTAAATGTGAGTGGTAAATGTGAGGGTAAATGCGAGTGGTAAATGTGAGGGTAAATGCGAGTAGTAAATGTGAGGGTAAATGTGAGGGTAAATGTGAGGGTAAATATGAGGGTAAATGTGAGGGTAAATGTGAGTGAGTGTTAAATGTGAGGGTAAATGTGAGGGTAAATGTGAGTAGTAAATGTGAGGGTAAATGTGAGGGTAAATGTGAGGGTAAATGTGAGGGTATATGCGAGGGTAAATGCGAGTGGGTGTTTCCTGAAGTTTTTATGTGCTTCACAGCGGCTCAACATGACAGTGCCGAGTTAAAGCAGTCACAGTGTGCGCACTCATACACACTGTGTTTACCCGTGTGTGACACGCTCAGGGTAAGTGTATGTTCTTTATTTCATATGCTTGAAAAAGAGGAACCATAATCGGGAAACATATCTGAGCTGAAAGAGTCAGAGTGTTCCTGATGAGTGCCGGAACTCTGGAAATCAACCTGTCAGTCATTTAGGCAGAGATGTTGAACTCTGTCATGGAGAAACATTTCCACTGGGTTTTGCTGTCAGGAGTGAGATGGACACACACACACACACACACACACACACACACACACACACACACACACACTATTATTTCTGTCACTTTCTCTCTTTTTTTCTGTCAGTCTAACACTCGCACTGAGATGCACGCAAAAACAGAGAACAGCATGTTTATCATCTGGTAATTAATGACTTTTGTTTACTTTACATTAATCAGCATTATAACGCATGCTAGAATTTGAAGAGTGTGTCTGGAGAGTGTTAATGTCTAGGATTTCGCCCAGAGAGCAGATTAAAGGCAACAAAGATTCTCATTTTACTGCATAAACACCCCATTTATCAAGCAGCTTACAGAATAGCACTTGATCCAGCACATCCTACTCTTTTGCGTATGCACCAGAAGTTAATTGTACGCACCGCTTAATGAAGCCATAAGATACCAACTCGAGGTTATGAAATTGCAACGTGTGAGCGATACGCGCGGGATTTTATCACACTTTCAGTTCCATTTTAATGAACTAAGTACTAAAAATAAAGCCAGTGTTTGTATTGCGGTCCTGTTAAGAAAACATCGCCGCAGTTTGCTCACCGGAGACGTGTTCACGACGCCAGGTGTGAACGTCCGTGCGTCTCGACCGTCCAGTCGTGATCCGATCACCCAGGACGCGTACTAATCCCAGGTGCGTGTTATTAACACCACTGAGACACGGGCTCGGGTCAGTGAGAACACAGGAACGTGTTAGAGCTGAAGAGCGTGTGTGGATCTGAAGACCGTGGCACTTCACACACTGATAATGCACAAACTTCAATTTAAAGTTCTCATTTCCAGAATTCCGTCGAGCGTCTGGTTTCGAGAGCCGGCTCTGATTTGCAGTTTTCCGCCCCCTCATCCCATCTGCTGGATCGTTCTCGGAAAAAAAAAAAAAAACTTCTGAGGCTTGATATGAAACTCAGAAAACGATTACACCAAGAGATGTTCTGTTTTTTCTCTTTTTCTTTTCTTTTTTCTAATAGTAGAGAGTGTGAGAAACTTTTGAAGAACATCTGCTTTGAAAGTCATTAGTAAGTGTGTGTGTGTGTGTGTGTGTGTGTGTGTGTGTGTGTGTGTGTGTGTGTGTGGTACAGAACTCCTTGTCCTCAGAAGACCTTCCCGGATTTCCTCGTGTCCGGTGCTGTTTTCTTCCCATTAATGACTGTTTGAAGCTGTCTGAAAGAGGGGCTTTGTTCCAAATGCCACACTGTCCTACCCCCGGGGGGCAAAAACGGGTGAAGGGGCAGTACAGTTCAGGATTTAGACTATTTATGCAATACTGATTCGTTTTTTTGCATGTCCTATTTATTGCGGCCACAAGCAACACAGTGTACATGTGTCTCGACATAAAACGCACATGATAAATAAACCTTTGTTTGTTTGTTTATTTATTTATTTATTTATTTATTTTCTCATCTGTTTGACAGGCACGTTGTTCTATTTTTATGTGTTTACCGACAGACATTTAGATATTTATTTATATTTATTTAATTACAAACATATTTCACAAGTTTATTAACCTTATTGTCTAATTAGTCATTGATTTATTTTCCCCTCATTCTCGAACTAATTATTCATTTAATATAATTCGTATTTATTGGTTTTTGTTTGTTTGTTTACTTTCACTATTTTGACAGCTTTATTTATTTTTTTATCCATTGAATAATGTTTTTTATATTTATTTAACAAACATGTCGTCCTTTATTGTCTTCTTTTATTTATTTTCAACTAATGGATTTTATTTGTTTAACATTATTGTCCTTATTGTCTGGTCATCCATTTATTTATTTATTTATTCCCTAACAAATTATTATCATAAT
Source organism: Cranoglanis bouderius (assembly GCA_023630585.1). Classification (NCBI taxonomy): domain Eukaryota; kingdom Metazoa; phylum Chordata; class Actinopteri; order Siluriformes; family Cranoglanididae; genus Cranoglanis; species Cranoglanis bouderius. The sequence continues at coordinate 1,848,014 of CM042568.1, forward strand.
TAATTAGCACAGTAACAGGTATGATTTATTTGTGTTTTATTTATTTATTTATTTGTTTGTTTGTTTGTTTGTTTGTTTGTTTTTACAAATAATTGATCATCCCTGTGTGGATGTGAATGCACGCTCAGCTCTTCTCTCTCGTTTGAGTAATGGAGGCCGCTTTAGCCAATCAGAGCTCTCGACTTTTACCGTCACCTCCCCCGTCACCTCGACCTGTCAATCATTCATGAGGAGACGACGAATTTCCCGACCTTTTGTCAGGGTGAAGGAGCATTTCCGCTGCGGATTAAGACAGACATAACAAACAGTTACAAGAAGAAAAACCAAATAAATAAATAAATAAATAAACAAACAAATAAATAAATAAACAAACAAATAAATAAATAAACAAACGAATCAAATTCATGTCACATGATATTCATTCTTTTTTTTTTTTTTTTTTAATTGTTAATTATTTGTAACTTTACTCTCTTTGGATTCTTTTATATTTGTGTGTAGTCTAAAGAAAAGAAAAAAACAACAACAGTGAAGTAATGGAGATGTCAAAGAAGTAAAACACACACACACACACACACACACACACACACACACACACACACACACACACCATAGTCATTTGTTTTATTCTGAGAAGCAGCATGAATAAATGATGTGTAAGTCTGAAAGGACCTCTGCCACGTGACTCAAAACATGGGGGCAAATGAAAAATGTGATCCATGTGTGTGTGTGTGTGTGTGTGTGTGTGTTGTGATATGATGTGTGGTGTGTGTGTGTGTGTGTGCTGTGATGTGGTGTGTGTGTGTGTGCTGTGATATGATGTGTGTGTGTGTGTGTGTGTGTGTGTGCTGTGATATGTGGACCAGAGGATGCATCATGATAAATATTTCTGCCAGGAATAAAAGTGTGTGTGATTCTCAGGAGTCATTTGGTGCAACTTTAACTAGTTTTTGGCAGAAAAGAGACGCTTTAAAATGAAACCCTGAAAAATGATTCACTTCCACATTTTTCATGCCTGAGGCTGAGCACTAGACGATACTTGGCCAGGAACACGGTGGCTAGATGCCTGATCTTTCTCTTAACCGCTTAGCCTGATTAGCAAATATTTCACCAAAATCTTTTTCTTTTTTTTTTTTTTTCTTCCTCAACAGGTCATCCTCATCCTGACGAGATATTACCACGCTGATTCCAGCAAAGTGCTCGAGAGCTCCCTCTGGAGGTAGGACACACGCTGTGCATTTCTCTCAGTTAACGGTTACGGACGTCACGGATAGAGAAAAATGGATTATTTGGGTTACGTACAGATAACATCGTAGTGACGTGATGATGTAGTTCGGCTGGTTAAATGAAACTGTAGGTGGAGCGATCGAATCGGACCAGAAATGACCAGAATTCGGATAGAAATGATTGGCGTATGAACGAAACTTTGTCTGATTCATAAAATAATCATACAGCATCTAAACTAACTGTGATTCGAATGCATTCAACAAATCAGCTTCAGCTGCACAAAAACAAGCTCCACCCACTAACATGCAGATGACGCGCCACATTTTACCCTCAATGTACATGTCATTTACATGAAACGTGCCCGTGTTGAGGCAGTGAGTCAACAAAAGCAAAGCATTTAAAGCATCAACACTATTTATACCTCAGTTTTTATTCATTTTAATACTAGAATATATCAGATATAACTAGTGTGTAAACTTACCGTGTTTCGTGTTTATTTGGGGGTTAATCCATAAATCATTTCAAAAGAAATGAAGCATATTACACTATAAGACTTCACTTCAAGACAATGAATCCCCGGGGATTAAATACTCCGAATAATCAAGGGAGGACCTGAAAACAGGTGAGCTGCGAGCAGCGATTAATGGGCCCAAGCACTTTCTTTCCCTACCCCTTAGTGACAGGGGAAGACCAAAAGCCAATAGGAACATCAGCACGTTGCTCTCAGGGAGCTTTACTACATTCGAAGGCTGAGATATCACCTAACATCCTGTTTACAGTAGCCCTCCCAAGTTGCTTTAAGACCTAAAGTTGCCAATATATGCCCTCACTTCCTGTTTGGTGACCTAACCATCAAATTCATTAGCACGTTATGGATGAAACACCACACATATCAAAAATCCAAGAATTTATTTATTTATGTATTTTGGCATTAGTATTGTAAACATATGTCCAATTTTGGCCGATTGGTGGCGCTAGAGGGCTTGAGTGTCGTAGACAAAAACTGCTGTGAAAGTAGCTGAGACTATCCTCCATCACTGTGACAAATTTCATACAAAGTATGTTACACATTGTAGAAGAAGAAGACGAAGAAGAAGAAAACATACGATTCCAATAGGGTGCACCTTCAGTGCTTGGCCCCCTAATGATCCTAATGATCCCTATGATCCTAATGATCATGACACAGTGAGGAGATAAAAAAAAAGAAATAAAACACTCGGGGACGTGTTTTTTACAGGAAGAGAATCCAGCATTCAGTTGTCACATCACATGACGAATGATTAACCTGCTGTGAAAACCTGAGCATCATTTGAGCAAAGAGGCGCTGACCACTCGTGTAGATCGGATTCAGTAACCTGCAAGAGTGAAAATATCTTAGAGTCCGTGTTTAATTCATCGTAATTCACACTTGTCAACGGAACTGATTTTTTAAAAATCATGATGACTTTCCTGATGACTTCGACCGACATCGGGGACTCCGTGCACGTCCAGCGCACGTCCTGAAGCACCATGTAGGCCTTGGCGTCTCTTTCCAAAGGGTCTGCGGAGATGCTGCTTTAACGAGCCACGTCGTAGCTTAATTAGGGACGCTCGGGGGGTTTACAACACGCCGTGCTAATTGCCTCGCTAGCTCCCTCATTAGCGGCTAGCCTTGACCAGGCGCTGTGTTTTGCTGTGGTTGTTATGTGGAGTGTGAATGTAAATGTGAGAGCGTTTGGGGATTCTGAGGTGGGGGTGAGGGTTTAACACCACGTGAAGTAAAGAAAATAACACAATGCACACGGAATAACTGTTGCGGCTGTAACTGTCCTGTTTGCGGCTGGTCGGTCTGAGACTGAGAGGAGACGCACTCTATCTGAGAAACAGAGGTCATAGAAAGGAAGGAAGAAAGACAGAAAGAATGCAGAAAGGAAAGGAAAGAAATATTGAGGATTTAAAAAAAAAGAAAAGAAAGAAAGATGTAGAAGAGAACAGAGAAATTTGAAAAATATAAAAAGAAAAGGAGGAAAACTATAGAAAGCAGTGTTAAAAAATACACAGAGAACGAGAAAACGAGGAAGACAAAGAAAGAAAAGACATAAAAATGGAACAAAGAAAGCAAGGGAACCGAGGGAGAAGAGAAGGGAATGATGGAAAGGCGCAGACAGAATGATAGAGAAGGAACGAGGGAGAAAAAAGATGGAGGTGGATAAATGAGTACAGACATGAGTGTGTTCAAACACAGGAATAGAAGGAAAAACTTAAAGAGGACGAAAGAGAGAAAGATGAAGTGAGAGAACAAAGGAATCGACGATGGAGGAGAAAGGACAAAGGGAGATGAAGTGAAAGACAGATGGAAAGTGGGATGTAGACAGGAAGAGAAAGAAATGAAACAGAGGGAAAATAAGAAAAAAAGAAAGGTAGCAAACTTTAAAAATGGACAGAAAGGGGGAAGAGAAAAGGAGAGTAAAAGAAAGGAAGAGAATAAGGAAAGTAAGATGAGAAAGAAAAAAGAGGGAGAAGAACAAAATGAAAAATACACGAAGGGAAGAAAAGAATTGAAAATAATTGAGAGAGAGAGAGAGATAAAGGGCAAAGGAGTGGATGAGAGTGAGAACAAAGAAATGACATGAAGCACAGGACAGTGGATGAAGGAGAGAGGGAGAAGGACGGAGGAATTATGGATGGAGAGAGGGAGGGAGAAAGAATGAACAACATGCAGGGGGAAACCCTGAGGGAAAGAGAGAGAGAGCGAGAGAAAGAGGTCTACTTACTTGTTTGTTTTGTGTGTGTGTGTGTGTGTGTGTGTGTGTGTGTGTGTGTGTGTGTTTGATTGCATGCCACTGGAACATCTGTGTCCCGCTCCTCCCCCCTCCCTCGCTCGCCCAGCTGAGCTTCTCCATTACCTTCGTCTATTCGTTCATTCATTATCACCGTGACAGAGAAACTCCATTACATCACTCGCTCACTCAGTCCCTCAGCAGTGACATCACAGTGACCTCTCGACCAATCAGAACACAGAGCTGAGTTACAAACGGAATTCAATGATTTCTAGAAATAGAATATTCAAATGTTCTGTAATTTTATAAGAAAAAAAAAGATTGGATAGACTGATTGATAGGCGAGAGACAAATGAAGAAAGAAAGAAAGAAAGACTGGTGGGTAAAAGAAAGAAAGAAAGAAAGTAAGAAAGAAAGAAAGAAAGACTGGTGGGTAAAAGAAAGAAAGTAAGAAAGACTGGTGGGTGAAAGAAAGAAAGAAAGAAAGAAAGAAAGAAAGAAAGAAAGAAAGAAAGAAAGAAAGAAAGAAAGTAAGAAAGACTGGTGGGTGAAAGAAAGAAAGAAAGAAAGAAAGAAAGACTGGTGGGTAAAAGAAAGAAAGTAAGAAAGACTGGTGGGTGAAAGAAAGAAAGAAAGAAAGAAAGAAAGAAAGAAAGAAAGTAAGAAAGACTGGTGGGTGAAAGAAAGAAAGAAAGAAAGGCTGGTGGGTGAAAGAAAGAAAGAAAGAAAGAAAGAAAGAAAGAAAGTAAGAAAGACTGGTGGGTAAAAGAAAGAAAGAAAGTAAGAAAGACTGGTGGGTCAAAGAAAGAAAGAAATGGATGGATGGATGGATGGATGGATGGAAAGTGCCAAAAAGACAGTGGAGACTAAATGAAAAGGTGGGAAGGAGAGTGAGAAAGAAAAGGAAAGAAAAGAATGTGTTCATTACCACCGTGACACAGAAACTCCATCACATCACTCGCTCACTCAGTCCCTCAGCAGTGACATCACAGTGACATCACAGTGACATCACAGTGACCTCTCAGTTGAAAAAAGATCAAACAGATTTCAGAGAAACCTGCGCCAGTTCACATTACACGAAAAAATGTAAAGTGTACGATTACTTAGGATTAAAAACAACTTGAAGATTTAATCTAACAGTGAATGAGACTTAAAAATATACCAATCTGTATGGTAGTGAGGGGAGTGGCATAGAGAACGACAGATAAACGGAGAAGAGAATAACGAGGAAAAAAGAAAGACGGAGGAAGACAACCAAAATAAAAGAGAAAGTGAAAACCCTAGACACAGAAGGAGAAAAAATGATGGAGGTGAAAGATACTGAATGAGGCGAAGAGAGAGAGAGAGAGAGAGAGAAATGGAAAGGAAGGAGAAAGCGCTAGAAGCTAGCACAGTTAGCTTCAGTAACCCTGTGATGTGCAGAAGAGAGAATCTATCACTCTTTTTCTCAGCTGGGTGAATTATGTGCGAGTTCGGCTCCGGGCACCAGCCCATGTTTTAATCGTTGGAGGTCGGCTCATAAACCCCGTGCTGAAGTTATAACGGAGTGGAGAAATAAATCAAACATAACTCACTGATTAGAACGATGAGGAAATCCTCAGAGAGGCAGAGCTCAGCTTCCACACTGGAGGAATTTATCCAGACAAACTGGAAGGAGAGATCGAATCGTTAAAAACAAGATGAGGCACGTTCACTCCGAACAGCCAGAATAACTATCTCTGATGGAAAGGTGAGAGTGTGATTCATCTTCCACTGTGTTAACCAAGAAGCCCTCACTGATATCATTTCATTCAAGAGTCACACACAAGTGTCTTATCTCAGTGTAACACCAGCTCATTCCATACCTTATTTTATCTCATACCTTATTCTATCTCATACCTTATTTTATCTCATACCTTATTCTATCTCATACCTTATTTTATCTCATACCTTATTCTATCTCATACCTTATTTTATCTCATACCTTATTTTATCTCATACCTTATTTTATCTCATACCTTATTCTATCTCATACCTTATTTTATCTCATACCTTATTCTATCTCATACCTTATTTTATCTCATACCTTATTTTATCTCATACCTTATTCTATCTCATACCTTATTTTATCTCATACCTTATTCTATTCCATACCTTATTCTATCTCATACCTTATTTTATCTCATACCTTATTCTATCTCATACCTTATTCTATCTCATACCTTATTCTATCTCATACCTTATTTTATCTCATACCTTATTTTATCTCATACCTTATTCTATCTCATACCTTATTTTATCTCATACCTTATTCTATTCCATACCTTATTCTATCTCATACCTTATTTTATCTCATACCTTATTCTATCTCATACCTTATTTTATCTCATACCTTATTTTATCTCATACCTTATTCTATTCCATACCTTATTTTATCTCATACCTTATTTTATCTCATGCCTTATTCTATCTCATGCCTTATTCTATCTCATGCCTTATTCTATCTCATGCCTTATTCTATCTCATACCTTATTTTATCTCATACCTTATTCTATCTCATACCTTATTCTATTCCATACCTTATTCTATCTCATACCTTATTTTATCTCATACCTTATTTTATCTCATACCTTATTTTATTCCATACCTTATTTTATCTCATACCTTATTTTATCTCATACCTTATTCTATCTCATACCTTATTCTATCTCATACCTTATTTTATCTCATACCTTATTCTATCTCATACCTTATTTTATCCCATACCTTATTTTATCTCATACCTTATTTTATTCCATACCTTATTTTATCTCATACCTTATTTTATGCCATACCTTATTTTATCTCATACCTTATTCTATCTCATACCTTATTCTATCTCATACCTTATTTTATCTCATACCTTATTCTATCTCATACCTTATTTTATCTCATACCTTATTTTATCTCATACCTTATTTTATCTCATACCTTATTTTATTCCATACCTTATTTTATCTCATACCTTATTTTATTCCATACCTTATTTTATCTCATACCTTATTTTATCTCATACCTTCTTTTCTCCCATACCTTATTTTATCTCATACCTTATTTTATTCCATACCTTATTTTATCTCATACCTTATTTTATTCCATACCTTATTTTATCTCATACCTTATTTTATCTCATACCTTATTCTATCGCATACCTTATTCTATCTCATACCTTATTCTATCTCATACCTTATTCTATCTCATACCTTATTTTATCTCATACCTTATTCTATCTCATACCTTATTCTATCTCATACCTTATTTTATCTCATACCTTATTCTATCTCATACCTTATTTTATCTAATACCTTATTTTATCTCATACCTTATTTTATGCCATACCTTATTTTATCTCATACCTTATTTTATCTCATACCTTATTTTATCTCATACCTTATTTTATCTCATACCTTATTTTATCTCATACCTTATTTTATCCCATACCTTATTTTATCTCATACCTTATTTTATTCCATACCTTATTTTATCTCATACCTTATTTTATTCCATACCTTATTTTATCTCATACCTTATTTTATCTCATACCTTATTCTATCTCATACCTTATTTTATCTCATACCTTATTCTATCTCATACCTTATTCTATCTCATACCTTATTTTATTCCATACCTTATTTTATCTCATACCTTATTTTATCTCATACCTTATTCTATCTCATACCTTATTTTATTCCATACCTTATTCTATCTCATACCTTATTCTATCTCATACCTTATTTTATCTCATACCTTATTCTATCTCATACCTTATTTTATCTCATACCTTATTCTATCTCATACCTTATTTTATGCCATACCTTTTTATCTCATACCTTATTTTATGCCATACCTTTTTATCTCATACCTTATTCTATCTCATACCTTATTTTATCTCATACCTTATTCTATCTCATACCTTATTTTATTCCATACCTTATTCTATCTCATACCTTATTCTATCTCATACCTTATTTTATTCCATACCTTATTTTATTCCATACCTTTCTTTCTTTTCTCTCCATATTTCTTTCTTTTATTGTTGTTTTAGTATTTAGTTTTATTTTTCCCCCTCTCTTTTCTTTTTGCTCTTTGAACATTGTTGGCTGTGACAAGTAAAACTCTTTCTTTCTTTTTTCTTTCATCCATCAGTCAGTCTTTCTTTCTTTTTTCTTCTTTCATTTTTTCTCTCTCTCTTTCTTTCTTTCTTTCTTTTTTTGTTGTTTTAGTACGGTTGTTACAAGGAGGAGAACTGGTTAACTGGTTGTGAGTAAAACATCTTTTTTTCTTTCTTTCTCTAATTGTATTTTTTTCCCATCTTTTCTTTTTGTTCTTTGAACATTTTTGGCTGTGACAAATAGAACACTTTCTTTCTTTTTTCTTTCATCCATCAATCATTTCTCTCCATCTTTCTTTCTTTTATTGTTGTTTTAGAATGGTTGGTTAACTGGTTGTGATTAAAATTTCTTTCTTGCTTTCTTTCTTTTTCCCCTCTTTTATTTTTGCTCTTCTTGACAAATAGAACACTTTCTTTCTCTTTTTTTATCTCATACCTTATTTTATTCCATACCTTATTTTATAGAAGGAAAGTAGCTATTGAGCTAGCTATGTAGCTATTTATGTTTATCTGTTCCATGTCAAGCCTCCTTACAATTCTGAAATGAAAGAAAGAAAGCTTGATCAATGAAATAAATAAATAAACAAACAAACAAACAAACAAACAAACAAACAAACAAACAAATAAAGACTGGTTGATGGATGAAATAAAAAAGAGAAAGAAAGTGTTCTCTTTGTCAAAAAGAGCAAAAAGAAAAGAGGGGAAAAGACATACAACTAGAGATAGAATTATTGTAAAGAAAGCAAGAAAGAAATTTTACTCACAAGCAGTTAACCAACCATTCTAAAACAACAATAAAAGAAAGAAAGATGGAGAGAAAAGATTGATGGATGAAAGAAAAAAGAAAAAAAGTGTTCTATGTGTCACAGCCAAAAATGTTCAAAGAACAAAAAGAAAAGATGGGAAAAAAGAAATAAAATTAGAGAAAGAACGAAAGAAAGAAAGAAAGAAAGAAAGAAAGAAAGAAAGAAAGAAAGAAAGAAAGAAAGAAAAATGTTTTACTCACAACCAGTTAACCAGTTCTCCTCCTTGTGACAACCGTACTAAAACAACAAAAAAATGAAAGAAAGAAAGAAGGAAAGAAGAAAAAAGAAAGAAAGTTTACTTGTCACAGCCAACAATGTTCAAAGAGCAAAAAGAAAAGAGAGGGGGAAAAATAAAACTAAATACTAAAACAGCAATAAAAGAAAGAAAGATGGAGAGAAAAGAAAGAAAGATTGATTCATGAAATAAAGAAAGAATATTCCGACATTATCTTTCGATGGATAAAAATAAAGTACAGGAATAAAACACAGCACTGTCTCAGCTTAGCGTGTCCATTGTGTTTTCACATCGCCTGTCTGGTTAAATGTGTGAGCTGGCTCCGCTGCCTATTCAAAACCCCATACAACATGTTACACAGCTGGAGGTAATTGTACTGTGAGATCAAAAAGCAGCTGAAAAGAAAGACTCTAAAAGATATCATGAAATAAAAAGATGTCTCAGAGTGCGGTTGAAGAAAATCAGTCTCCTCCAAGTAGATTTGGGCCGTGTCCCAAATGTAAACCGAGCCGCTTGTGTTTTAAGACACTGGAACAGAGCGAGACGGGTTTGTACAGATTGCCGTTTTACAGCTCTTTTATGTGGAATGTTGGACTGTCATCGGATCTTCTGCTTCACTGACGGATTTGAGTTGTCGTTGGTGGTGATGTCTTTTACCAAGATGTGTCTGGAGGAAATCATTCATCAAATCATCATTCATCGGTTATGAACAACATGATATATGGACGATGTGTTGCAATGAATAATGCTAATGAATGCTGGCTTTTTCCTATGTGAGGAGACTGAGAGAAAGGTAGCACTTAGTGGACATGCTGAAAGGATTCTTGTGCTGGAGACAGGTGGAAATATTCCATATTTTTCCACCACAAAGAACTAGAACACGTGGTACAGGTCCCGAAAACCTGATGGTCTGGAAACCATGAAGTGCAATGTTGTTCGAAACAAAGGATGTCAAACAGAAGTGTGTGTAAAGTGCTTCTGCAGCTATAAGAGAAAATAGTTATTAGAATTTGTACATGTTTAGGAGTGTTAGATGAGCTGGCTGACTTCATAACAACATCTGGCAATGCTAAACGAGATTTCTTAATGTTACTTCCATTGCTGTTGAAGGAGTTGTCAAAAAAAAAGGTTTTTTGGTGTTTAGGTGTTTGACAAAAAAAAGTTCAGGAAGTCTTCTTTTACAGAAGATACAAGCTCAAGGTATAGGCGGTGGTAGCTCAGTGGTTAAGACATTGGACTACTGATCAGAAGGTTGTAAGTTCAAATTCCAACACCACCAAGCTGCCACTGCTGGGCCCTTGAGCAAGGCCCTTAACCCTCAACTGCTCAGTTGTAAACATGAGAAAATGTAAGTTGCTCTGGGTAAGGGTGTCTGCCAAATGCCGTAAATGTAAATGAAGACATGGTCTTCCACTTAATTGACACAAACACTAAAATCATTGATTCCCCAGTGATCCCTGGCTTTTAACACCAGTCCCTCCTCATGCACTGGGGCAATGATAGCTTAGTGGTTGATGTTTTAAGCCAGCCATTTTGATTTTCTTTCTACTTTTCTGGTGGCCATAGGCTGAGAAAGTCAGTCCAGACTTTTGCATCCCCACATTTCCAGCTTCTCCTATGGGATCCCCAGATATTTCCAAGCCAAAAGTAAAGTATCATCTCTGCAGCGGGTCCTGAGTCTGCCATGGGGTCTTCGTCCCATGCGACATGCCTGATACAGCTCTAGCGGGAACTGACCAGGAAGCATCTTTGTAAGGTACCCAAACCATCCCAAACCTGGAGCCAGGCCTGGGGGTAGTGTCCTCAGACGATCATCTTTTGACAGGGTCTCCCACTTATTGGGTTCAGCCCAAAATTGCAACGTGGAGCCATCTTGTCGGCTCTCCACCTGCATGATGAAGGGTGGGGGTCAGGTACAATGCTAGTCAGACAGCAGGCATGTGATGGACAATCTTAGATGGACTAGACCCTTGCAATGGGCACTGGCTTTGAGAGCAAGTTGAATTCTAAGGACTGCCAAAGAGTCACCGTTAAGCTCTTTATCTACTTAGACTGCATTGTTTCCTGATCGATTGTAACTTGCTTCGGATAAAAGGATCTGCTGACAGTGTGGTTATGTTACTGAAAAATAAAGCTACGTTTCCTTAGAAGCACACAATCAATAATCAATCAGAAAGCAATTTATAGTAATCAATTGAGATTATTCAGGTTTCCGCTGATCCCGAACCCTGAGGGTTACATCACGTCATTAGCCATCGCACTGATTGGATTGAGTCGTGTCAATGGTGTCTCTTTGATTGGATTAAGATTGATTGAACATAGAGAACCATTGTTCACAGATAACGAGGAATATCTTTCATTAAAGACTGTGCAGCCGGTGTGTTCAGCCCATCAAATGTGGGACGAGGAGTGAACCGAAAGCTCAGTGTGAAGAGGGGATGTTGTAACGAGGAGGCTGGAGTTGTGCTTTGCACAGCAAGGTTGATGATTCAAGCGAAAACATAAACAAGTCAAAGTCAAGATGGAGAGGAAACGTTTATCGAATTTGGCAGGCGTTTTTAACCAGATCCATTTACAGAAGTGATTTTCCCTCTGCTTGAAAAATAAATAGATCCTCATGCTAGAGCGGATCGGCTCGGGTCCTAAGATACCGACGGGATGAAGCACTGCCAGAAACAGGAGTTCGTTCTGATACTCGCGCTGATCTAATGAGTCTTGAATATCAGGATTAAAGACAGATTGGGATTATTAACTTGAAAGAGATTTGAAATTGATCCATCAAACTGCTTGAGGAGCTCTGAGGTGCATTTTAGTCTGATCTACAAGTTTAACTACGTGAGATTGGGTTGAGTTGAGTTCAGGAACTGTGCAGTTCTTCTCCAAGAAACCTCCAGTACACTTTAGCTTTAGTTCCTCAGGTGGAAACATGAGTGCTCTGTGTGTGTGTGTGTGTGTGTGTGTGTGTGTGTGTGTGTGTGTGTGTGTGTGTGTGTGTGTGTGTGTGTGTGTGTGGTGAGAGAGAGAGAGAGAGAAAGACCTCAGTTTGACATCATGTATTTATAGGTTGTCCTTTAGTGAGTATAGGATGAACCTTTCTCTTGCATACACACACACACACCACACACACACACACACACACACACACACACACACACACACACACACACACACACACACACACGTAACGCTTGCTGACTCTCTCTTTCTTTCTGTTTCTTTTTCTCACAGCAGGCACTGGACTTGCCTCGATCGATCTCTGTGGGTGATTATGCTTAATGAGCATTAATCTTCACACACACACACACACACACACACACACACACACACACACACACACACACACACACACTCACACACACAGGTAGGTGAAAGAACAACAGAGGAAGATCTGAGGGCTGGATGAGTGGATAGGGAAATGGGGGGTGGGGGGCAGTGGAGGATTCATGTATTATGGATGTGTGAAATTTCCTGAGGTGTGTGTGTGTGTGTGTGTGTGTGTGTGTGTGTGTGTGTGTGTGTGTGTGTGTGTGTGTGTGATGAAGTGGGAGAACAAAGGGGACTTCTGTTGCTTTATTCCTTCTACCTCTTTGTCATTTCTTTAGCATTTCTTGTCTCTTTCTCCTACCACAATGCCATTGAAGGAACCTTTTCAGGAGCTCAGGTTCTTTAGGCCTGTTTCTACTCCATCAACATTTTCAGGAGCTCAGGTTCTTTAGGCCTGTTTCTACTCCATCAACATTTTCAGGAGCTCAGGTTCTTTAGGCCTGTTTCTACTCCATCAGCCTTTTCAGGAGCTCAGGCTCTTTAGGCCTGTGTCCTGGGTGATCAGATCACAAGTGGACAGTCAAGATACATAACCGTTTACACCTGGCATTATGAACGTGTCTCCAGTGAGCACTTGTGATCGGATTTCATACAGCGTTTCTGCTGAAGGAAGGCTGTCGTGCACATTTATTACATCATCTTTCCGGTGCATTTGTCATCAGGCAGAAATGTCCTGCGAATCCTATCTGTACAGACTTTTTCAAACGATTTAATCGCTTGGTCTGCTAACGAAATGTATAAAAGGATGAGGGATGAGACGACGAATGAATCTATGAAAAGCAGCCGGTTTCAGCTCTGCTGTCACGGTATGCAGTTTGAGTCCAGATCCGATCACTTGGGACACGTCAATGCCAGATGTGAACGGGGCCTTTAACTCATGAATAAGATGCTTGTGTATAAGGTGCTGAATGGGGTATAGTGACTCGGTACTGGTTCATTCACACCACTGTGCCGGCCTGCCTCCTCATTCTAAAGCAGATGATTGGCAAGTGTGTGAATCGTCCATGCCCACTCGTCTCTGTTGCGATGAGAGCATTGAAGTTAGTGATGATGGTTCTGGTAATGATGCTGCTGCTATTAGCACTGACTTCATTTACACATCAGAGCCGCTAATGGGCATAATCAGACAGAAAGAGAGAGAGAGAGAGAGAGAGTGAGAGAGAGAGAGAGTTAATGATAAAGAGAGAGAGTAAATTAAATAAATAGAGATACAGATATTGGGAAAAAGATAAAGAAACAGTTAAGGAGTCAATACCAGCTTGAAATGAGTAAAATATCTAGATATAGGCGTGGTAATTTTATACTGGCTTTTATTGTAATGTCATAATAAGGAATATTAGATACATTGGGTGCATTTTAAAAAAAAATAAAAAATTCAAGATAGTTGAACTGTTCATGTAACTTATTTCACGGGCGAACAAGTTCTCAGGAACTTCCATAAAACTCTCCTCTGGTAAACAGAAGGATTGGGATTTGTCTGCACTGCCCTTGAGTATGGGTAAGGAGCTCAGGTAGCAGCTGCTTTCTAAATGGGACTGTCTTTATCGTCCAAAATACGTTGCCTACCTAGAGAGAGCTGCCTTCCAATATGAGCACAATCTGCTCTGAAGGTGTGTGTGTGTGTGTGTGTGTGTGTGTGTGAGAGAGAGAGAGAGAGAGAGAGAGAGAGAGAGAGAGGAAGAAAGGGAGGGTGAATGACAAGGACACTTTATCTGATTTAACCTTCTTTAATTCATGGGGTCAGCTTAAAGTGAGATTGAGATTGAGACTCCCTGTGTGTCAGGAGCTAAGTGGAGACAAATGCTGGGCCATCTGGTGAGAGTTTCACATTTCTGCGGAGGTTCTTAATGGTGATGAAGAACAGGCTGAGAAACTGAAACTACCTCCACACACACACACACACACACACACACTTGCAAAATAGCAAGAGGAGAAAAACTCCAGTGTATTTGTCCTTCATCCATCTTTGAGAAATCTGCAAGAGCACTCTCTCTCTCTCTCTCTCTCTCTCTCTCTCTCTCTCTCTCTCTCTCTCTCTCTTTCATATACATTTTTTTCTGTTGCCTTTTTTTGACCTCGAGGTAATTACAGGGCTTGTGGGAATTGTAGTTTTCCGGAATGTACCGGAGACCGGGAATGATGCACTGGTGTGTGTCGACAAAAACAGAGTGTGGAATCCAGCTGTGTTAACGTACACGTCTGTTAACGGTTACAGGTGTGTCGTAACAGGTACAGCTTCTGCTACTTCAGGGGTTGTGAACTGGCAGAACGTAGTCTGGTTGCCTGCATGTCCGGCGATGGATCTCAGTGGACCAAACCTAGTACTTTCAAAAAAAATACTGCAGCAGAGCTGATGAGTGTATAAAAATCTGCCCATAATTCGGTAACGCTAGCTTTCTAAACAAATACTGCTTCTATAGCAGATCCTTTGTTTCAGGTTAACCAATCACATGCATTTACGTAAATGATTTAGATGAAAGCAGCTCATTGGACCGGAGCTACATGGCTACAGGTCACGAAGAGGAGAGATTTCACAACTTCACAAGTCCGTAGATTTTTCATTTTATTTGCCTTGTCTGGTCTGATTATTAGAGATCTCACGACATGGCTTGCTTTAAAAAAAGGCTGATGATATAAACAGAATGTTTAAATACAAATGGACAAAGAGGTCTGTTGAATCACATCAAATTCTCAGTGGTGATGGTCACGACATGAGCACCACTATAAATAAAACCTTAAAGTAATCATTCATTTAAGCATTAAAGAAACAGAATTAGAAAGAAATTATTGGCCAAGTAAGATGACACTTACAAGGAATTGAACTTCCATTAACATAGACTACGTAAGACACGTAAAGGGGGAAAAAGGATAGAATAAAAAGGAAATGTTCAGTTCGAGTTACAATTGGCAACATAAAAACACAATTAAAAGGCACCATCTTGATCTAGATAGGTAGAAGGTAACTGTTGTCATCATTCAGTCATGTTAGGTGCTTATGCGGATCTTTGTAAGGAAGAACTTCCATATAACTGAACTTTCACAAATTTGAGTTGAATACCCCTGTGCTACTGTGTAGAGTTTTGCTTACAATGACAGATGTGCTAATGAAGGTCTGCTGAACTTATCACTACTGTTATCCATCACCCGGATGGTTCCTTGGCAAACTTCGCTGTAGCGCTACACATTCATCTATCGACCACCTGGTCACATTTGGAACTTTGTAGATGAGCTGGACACCCTGCTGAGTCTCTTTCCAGTTGATGGGACTCCACACAATCTCCTTGGACACCTCAACCTTCCAACAGACAAATAAACAATAGACAAACTTCAATCCTCATGCCTCCTTCTACCATTCTCATATTCTCATCTGGACATCACTACCTACTACTGCCAAAACAAAACAAAACAAAGGAAAAACATTCAAAATCTCTTACAAGAAAACGCTACGTATAAATTTCACTATTTTCTTTAATTTATTTAACCTGCCCTCTTTTTACCAGACCAACAAGGTCATTTCTACCTTCCCCCTTGCTTCAGAACATTCTAGACAGCATGCTTTCCCCATGTCAATGTGTTTTTCCTCAAGGTTCTCCGGTTTCTGCTCACCTCCTAAAAGCATGCCAGTAGGTGGTTTTGCAATGCTAAATTGCCCCTAGGTGATACCCTGCGATCGAATGGCATCCCAAAGTGGAGGAAATCCACTAGTCTCTATTTATTCTTGTTAACCCTCTCGTTTTAAAGTCGACATCCGAAACAACTGTTACAAAATCATCACAGTACATAAAGGAAAATGGAAACTTTCTTCCTTCCATAGTCCGCTCCACACAATTGTATCTAACAGCTGAAACTGTTTTTGTTAGCAAGAGCCACTTTCCATCATTCCCGCTCCCCAATACTCCTCAACCCTCAAGACCATCGCATGTTTCTCTCCTCTTTCTCTAGATGATATTCTACACCTACTAAGATACAGTAATCTCAGCAAGTGTCCACTGGACCCCATGCCACCCACAATGCTCCAGTCTATTTCCCATGTCCTCCTCCCATCCATCTCATATATCATGGCTCCAGAGCATAATGTCATGCGCCAACTGCCTACATTGCTGCTAGACCAACTGGTCCTGATCCTTCTGGAATTCTCTGTAACTTCCTGTCCATCTTCACCAGCCTTGGAATCAATGGCTCAGCGTAGTACTGGTTTTGTCTCGTTACAGAAGGGATGGTTGTATCAAGTGACATGGGGAGGATCTGCGCCCTACAGGTTCTCCACTGGTGTCCTCAAGACTCAGTGCCTGGTCTTCTTCTGTTTTCTCTCCACGCCTGTTATCTTGGGTTCTTGGGTTCTCTCTGGGCTGGATCACATCCATCATCGAACCCTGACCTAATAAAACAGATTGCCGTCCTGACATTCATGACTTGTTGCAAAATCCTACAAGTATTTTTGTGTTTATAAAATTAGTTACTTTGCATCCGCGGCACCCACCCTGCTATGTGGAACCGTGAAGAATAGGCCACGTGTCTGCTCTAAGGACATGGTAAAGCATGGTGAGAATAGTCATAAAAACACTAAAATGTGAGGTGTGTGTCAAGTGAAACATATTTGATGGTGCAGCTTTTAAAAAGAAACAAAGAATAGAGTGCCATATGTCTAAAATCCACTTCCTCAACTCCAGACAAGATGAGAATGAGTGGTTTGTGTGTCACTGAGTGAATCATACACTTCCTCAGTGTCTTGAACTTTCTTTCAACCACCCACTAACACCACTAAACACAGTAAACACACACTCGAGTTTCTCTTATTGGTTTGACAGAACCACCCTTCTTCTGTATTTGTGTCGCATCGCTGCAGGAGGACAAGGGCACAGGTTTGCAAAGTGATTAGCTTCATACAGTGTTAAAACACACACACACACACACACACACACACACACACACACACACTAATGTGTATGGCCGAATGCTCAGCACGTTTTCAATGACAGCTTTAGCATTGAGCTCCAGGCTAAGTAGGAGGTCTTGGAGATCTAAACACAACTGCACGATACACAATACAAACCAAGATTATCCATCACACTATTGTAGTGTGTGTGTGTGTGTGTGTGTGTGTGTGTGTGTGTGTGTGTGTGTGTGTGTGTGTGTTTGTGTACTGTGAAAATGTTGGCCACACTTTTATCAAATGGCTCTGTTGGAGTTCATTGATTGCTCTCTGCATGGTGGCAGTGCAAGACTAAACCTTCAGTTTCACATCAGCCACACACACACACACACACACACACACACACACACACACACACACACACACACTATAATACACATACTTCTACAATGACATGGTTCCTAATGACAGCAAAACTTGTTAACCAATTAAAAGAGACGCTTTAACTCTAAGCTAGCATGTTTTCATGCTTTGTGTGTAGCATATGTGAGTGAAGAGTTCTAGCAGTGAGAAGAGAAGCAGTGTGTTGTGTGTTTGGCACGTAGCCCGGACATTAACACGCACCCCTCTCAACGCACTCCCTCTCTCCCACCTACACACACACTGTCGCAGTCTTCCTCTCGCCAGATCCTCACAGCGGCAACAGTTTCTCCTCATAAAGTATCATGATCATTTTCCCCCAGATTGCTAGCTCAGATCTCTCTTTTTACAGACATACAAAAGAATAACAAGGCTTTTGATTAAGTAGCATGTCCAATTAGCGAAGCACAACAGTGATTATGCTGTTTAATGGCATTGTTACTTACCAGAAGTGGACAGAGGAAAAGATTAACGAAGCAGAATAAACCATAGATAAGTTTTTTTTATTTCTTTTCTTCTGGAAAATACAGTGGCAGTGCAAATGGATAGAGCCAGAGCTAACAGGTCTATGTGCAAATCGTAATAAGTATGCTAAGAGGGCGAGGTATACTGACTTGTGCTTACAGGTACAGGAGTGCTAGTAAGAGCATGGGTATGGGTATAGGTACTGTATGCTAACAAGTAAAAATATACTAACAGAGTCAGGTTGTGCAAACAGTAACAAATGTGCTAACAGGTTCATGCTAACCTGTATTAAGCATTGCAAGTTTGTTAACATGCTAATCTGTACACGTGTATCAATGGTTGAAAAAGTATAAGTGTGCTAATGTCTGCTAGCACATACAGGTGCAGGTGTATACAGGTACATGTGTGGTAACTGGTGAGTGGTGCATGTGTAGTAAGGGGTACAGGTTTAGTAAGGGGTACAGATGTGGCAAGGGGTACAGGTGTAGTAAAGGGTACAGGTGTAGTAAAGGGTACAGGTGTAGTAAGGGGTACAGGTGTAGTAAAGGGTACAGGTGTGGTAAGGGGTACAGGTGTAGTAAAGGGTACAGGTGTAGTAAGGGGTACAGGTGTGGTAAGGGGTACAGGTGTAGTAAGGGGTACAGGCATGGTAAGGGGTACAGGTGTAGTAAGGGGTACAGGCATGGTAAGGGGTACAGGTGTAGTAAGGGGTACAGGTGTAGTAAGGGGTACAGGTGTAGTAAGGGGTACAGGTGTAGTAAAGGGTACAGGTGTAGTAAGGGGTACAGGTGTAGTAAGGGGTACAGGTGTAGTAAAGGGTACAGGTTTGGTAAGGGGTACAGGTGTAGTAAAGGGTACAGGCATGGTAAGGGGTACAGGTGTAGTAAGGGGTACAGGTATAGTAAGGGGTACAGGCATGGTAAGGGGTACAGGCATGGTAAGGGGTACAGGCGTAGTAAGGGGTACAGGTATAGTAAGGGGTACAGGTGTAGTAAGGGGTACAGGTGTAGTAAGGGGTACAGGTGTAGTAAGGGGTACAGGTGTAGTAAAGGGTACAGGCATGGTAAGGGGTACAGGTGTAGTAAGGGGTACAGGTGTAGTAAAGGGTACAGGTGTAGTAAGGGGTACAGGTGTAGTAAAGGGTACAGGTGTAGTAAGGGGTACAGGTGTAGTAAAGGGTACAGGTGTAGTAAGGGGTACAGGTGTAGTAAAGGGTACAGGTGTGGTAAGGGGTACGGTACCTTGTTGGTCTAAGTGCAGTGCTAATAGGTGCTAATGGGTCTAAGATGCAGTTGTGCTGATGGGATGAGAAGTGCTAATCTTTCTTCTGGAATATGCAGCTGCTGTTGACAGTTAATAGAGACAAGGTCATGCCCACTGCTCGAAAAGTTCTTTAAAAAGAAGTAAGTGGAGTGTGTGTGTGTGTGTGTGTGTGAGAGAGAGAGAGAGAGAGAGAGAGAGAGAGAGAGAGAGAGAGAGAAAAATACTGGATGGAAATAAAAGAGTAAAAGAGAGAGATAATGCACTTCAGATGTTAGATACAGGCATCAAAGGTAGTGAAAATAGAACAAGAACAGAGGCTGATGCATTAGAGAAAAAGCATGTGTGTGTGTGTGTGTGTGTGTGTGTGTGTGTGTGTGTGTGTGTGTGTGTGTGTGTGTGTGTGTGTGTATCCGGCTACACGTCACAAGATCAGCCACAGATCCACACATAGTCCAGGTATTGTTTTTAAGTGCATATCTATTCATAGTCTATTAGTTCCATCATTTTTTGGTACCATTACTTTTATTCCATTAATTTCTAATCCATTACGTCTTGTGCTATATTCTTAAAAATATATATATATAAAAAAAAAGGTTCTATGTTGAATCCTACAATGCAGTGTTTTCCTCTCAGAAACAGTTCCATGCAGAGCCCTAAGAACTCTTAGAAATAAAAAAACAAACACTTCTTTAAGAGTTCATTTGACAATTAAGGGTTCATAGCTTCCTACAAGAGTTCTACACGGAAGCCTTCGTGACAGGGAACCACTTAGTTATAGGATCAAGAGTTCTTGCGTTGTCCGTCTGAGGAACCCTTTAGTTTTCTATGTAGAACCTTACATCACAGTGTTGCACTGTCAGAAAGGCTTCCAAGTAGAACACTTCTTCGAAGGTCCGGTGGATAATAAAGGGGTTCTTACTAAAAGAGTTCTACCTTAGATGCCTTTCTGATAGAGAAACTCTTTGTTGTAGGGTTCTACTTAGACCCTTTAAGGGTTCTTTGGTTGTCCCTCTGGGGAACCCTTTAGACTTCCAAGTCGAACCTTTTTAGGAAACTTAGAAACTCTTAGGTGTTTTGTGGGTTCATTGGAGAATTAAGGGCTCTTAGCTGAAGTGGATGATTTTCCTAAAACATCACATTGCAAGGTGTTTTATTCCTTTGATGCACAGTAATTTGCCAACGATTACAATTTTTCATCCTTTTTTATCTGTCTATGGTTACATTTTGATGTCCGTTCCCACCTGTTACCTCACCAGATTCTCCTGTAAGTAAACATCACCATAATCAATGATTGCATGCATTTCTAAAATCTGTTTATGCGTACGAGTCCCTATGAATGAGCTGAAACGATGACGTATTAGAACGAGCGTGTTAATATAAACCTGTGATTTGCAGCTGCGCTACTGTCAGAGCTGCTGTTCTAGACAATTAATCAACACATTCTGACCAATCACAATCCAGAACTCAACAGTGCTGTGGCAAAACTGAATATTCTAGGAGCAAAAAAAAAGTTCCTAAAAATGTAATGTCTGAAAAGCAGGACTGGATAAGAGAGTCGACTGAATCACTAGACCGAGGAAGCCATGGCCAGTTGTTCAGCTGGCTAATATTTTATCCGGGAGGAGATTTATCCGTAACAGTTATGCGTTTGGATTTGTTGGAATGGTGTGTCTTAGGGAATTGAGTAAGCATGCTCAGAGATTTACCCTAAGTATCTGGAATTTCTGAAATACACACACACAGAAAGAAACCTGATCCCGCATCAATACTCGTGTTTGGAGATGATTAGTGAATCCGGTATGTGGAGCCGAGCTGCTCTGGCATTTACTCCTCTGATCCTGTCGAGTCTTGGCTTGTTTCTTTTCCAGCATGCCAACCAGACTCCTTCCGCTGGTCGTTTCCAAAGTCCGGCTCAGCTCAGCACGAATGCTGCCAAGAAAAAAAACCCACACAGGATGAATGAGGGAGAGAGAAAGAGGGAAATTCTTTCTTAAATAGGTAGAGAGAAGTGAGTGAAATCACTTGGAGAAGTTTTATTTCTTTTCTTTGTCAGTCTTTCTTTATTACCTTCTTCTTTCTTTCTTTCTTTTTTCTTTCTTTCTTTCTTCCTTCAGTAGATCGATAGAGAGAGAAATGTGTCTTGCCTGAACTCACTTGGAGAAGGTAGATGATAGGATGCTGTCCAACACACATACTTTGCCAAACGCACACATCCTTCCTGCCAGTCAGTGTGTGTTTACCACACACACACACACACACACACATACATACACACACATACACACTGCAGTGCAGAAATCCCAGTGTGGCAGCGGTTTGAGCAATCTGGCAGCTGTCCTATATACAGAAGGCCAAGTCTCTCTGTCTCTCTCTTTCTGCCTGTCTGTCTCTCTCTCTCTCTCTCTCTCTCTCCGTCTCGTTCTCTCAGTGTGGGTCTGGATAACAGATGTGGACATTCTGTTGTTCCTTGGCACCAGCAGAACGCTGCAGTGACTAGCATGTAGACCAGACTAACCCAAGATCTAGCATCAGGAGATCGCTAACAAGGCTTACGATAGCTCACATACAGTGGGGGGAAAAAAGTATTTGATCCCCTGCTGATTTTGAACGTTTGCCCACTGACAAAGAAATGATCAGTCTATGATTTTAATGGTAGGTGTATTTTAACAGTGAGAGACAGAATAACAACAAAAAAATCCAGAAAAACACATTTAAAAAAGTTATAAATTGATTTGCATTTTAATGAGTGAAATAAGTATTTGATCCCCTATCAATCAGCAAGATTTCTATCTCCCAGGTGTCTTTTACACAGGTAATGAGCTGAGATTAGGAGCACTCTCTTAAAGGGAGTGCCCCTAATCTCAGTTTGTTACCTGTAAAAAGACATCTGTCCACAGAAGCAATCAATGAATCAGATTCCAAACTGTCCACCATGGCCAAGACCAAAGAGCTGTCCAAGGATGTCAGGGACAAGATTGTAGACCTACACAAGGCTGGAATGGGCTACAAGACCATCGCCAAGCAGCTTGGTGAGAAGGTGACAACAGTTGGCACGATTATTCGCAAATGGAAGAAACTGTCAGTCTCCCTTGGTCTGGGGCTCCATGCAATATGTGAGGAATCAGCCCAGAACTACACGGGAGGATCTTGTTAATGATCTCAAGGCAGCTGGGACCATAGTCACCAAGAAAACAATTGGTAACACACTACGCCGTGAAGGACTGAAATCCTTCAGTGCCCGCAAGGTCCCCCTGCTCAAGAAAGCACATGTACAGGCCCGTCTGAAGTTTGCCTGAATGATTCAGAGGAGAACTGGGTGAAAGTGTTGTGGTCAGGTGTGGTCAGATCTCTCTGGCATCAACTCAACTCGCCGTGTTTGGAGGAGGAGGAATGCTGCCTATGACCCCAAGTCATAACACCATCCCCACCGTCAAACATGGGGGTGGGAACATTATGCTTTGGGGGTGTTTTTCTGCTAAGGGGACAGGACAACTGCACCGCATCAAAGGGACGATGGACGGGGCCATGTACCGTCAAATCTTGGGTGAGAACCTCCTTCTCTCAGCCAGGGCATTGAAAATGACCTTAATGACTTGGAGAGGACCTGCAAAGAGGAGTGGGACAAAATCCCTCCTGAGATGTGTGCAAACCTGGTGGCCAACTACAAGAAACGTCTGACCTCTGTGATTGCCAACAAGGGTTTTGCCACCAAGTACTAAGTCGAAGGGGTCAAATACTTATTTCCCTCATTAAAATGCAAATCAATTTATAACTTTTTTGAAATGCGTTTTTCTGGATTTTTTTGTTGTTATTCTGTCTCTCACTGTTAAAATACACCTACCATTAAAATTATAGACTGATCATTTCTTTGTCAGTGGGCAAACGTACAAAATCAGCAGGGGATCAAATACTTTTTTCCCCACTGTATCTTAGCTTAGCCTTGCACTTTAACCTGTACACCTCATTAAAACAGACTGATAGACGTGACGAGTACAGTGGAGATTTTTTTTTCATTACACCCCCCCCCCCCATTTATATCAGCTGTTTAACAAATATTAATTTTCAGAAAGTTCTGCATACATTTTAAATTCCATTGAAATCCTAATGATCTCTTTTGAATGACCAACTATTTACCGGCTATCGGCTTCTAAGCCGAAGTTCTGTTGAATTGCTCACTTTTCTACATGTTCAGTAATCGTGGGGCAGCATGCACACTGCCCCTATTTAACTCCATAGAGTTATTATTACACCTCGTGCTGTAAGCTCCAACAGAGGTCCATTGGGGCAGGGTTCGTGTTTCCGCAATGCTCGGGGGAGGAGCAGATTGGGATAGTTTAAAATATTCTGCGGCTGACAAGATCTTGTTTTATAGCAAATAATAGAAATGAAATCTAACAGATTTTCACAAACAAAGGCAAAGTGTAACTGCACACAGTGCGTCAATGATGTACAGAACCGTTTATGTTGTAAGATATACTGTACTGTAAAAATCGGGAAAGGTAAAGGGGTATTACGAAGTGGATAGTGTCCGTACATCAGAAATGTGTGTGAATCATGGTGATTTTGTTTCCCCATGCAAATTTTGTCTCTCTTCCAAATATTTTGGGCTAGCTTTCGGTCTTTTGTGTGTTTTTTGAGATGTAAACTTGGCTGGAAATGTTACAGAAACCTGGCAGCGTTGGTTATTGATATTAGCTCTTCTATGTGCTCCACTCTGGCAACAGGAAACACATCTGGTGTATGGAACACAGCTGAACAAAGGTACATCTAAAACCACTCAGAATGTACGCTGGATGACTGAATGCTGTCGACTCTCAACTGCCGTAAAGTACTGGGTTACTCACTAGTTAGTAACCTGTAACATACATCAAGTGTGATAACCTCTCGACCTTATTTTGTTTGAAGCTCTGTCATTATTAATGTCCTTGTTTTAGCTCAAAGTGCTCCTGTTACGTATATCTTCTTGAATTAAAGCTATGTGTGTGTGTGTGTGTGTGTGTGTGTGTGTGTGTGATTGACAGATGTTTTAGTCCTGCGTCTATATGAGCTCTGATCCACCGAAATGAGCGCTAATGACATTTTAATTAAAGAAGTGTTTGAGAAGGCTCATGGGTGTTTTGACACGTCTCTCACGCCCCGCTCGTCTCGTCTCTCGTCTTTGTCTGCCCTTCACTGTCCTTCATCCCCACTTCTCCACTTCTTTAATCGGTTTCCTTCACTCTTCTCCCGCTGAATGACTGACGCAGATGGAGAGATGAGATGCCAAACTAATTTAGCAGATAGACAGGGACGTGCGTGTGAAGCCACACACTTCCGGTTTTACTCCGGTTTACTCCGGTTTTACTCCGTGTTCACAAAGACACGAGGGAATTGCACAGATCGTTTTGGCATCGTGTGCTCGATCCGAAATGTGCAAGCGAGCAAAATTATTTTAAATATGTTGATAAGGCTAATATGACTGCTAGCGTGTCTGGTAACATTAGTGACCTTTTTCACAAGCATCATAGCTTCTAACCAGCCTCTCACCAAAATCACTGAAGTGGATTCACTTTCATGAAGTGTAATAAATGTGCTCTGTGTGCTCTATATTAGTTTAAAACGGGGAAACTATTGCATTAAAACAATGTATTGGGAAAATCTGAGGAAAAAAAAAAGAATACAAGTTTGTGGTCACATGACCATTACACCCGTATGTGCTTGTTGAACATCCCATTCCAGATTTATTCCCCCTTTGCTGTTACAATAAGCTCCACTCTTCTGGGAAGGCTTTCCACTAGATTTTGGAGCGTATTAGAGTGTATTAGAGTGTATTAGAGTGTATTGGAGTGTATTGGAGTGTATTGGAGTGTATTGCAGTGTACTGCAGTGTACTGCAGTGTATTGGAGTGTACTGGAGTGTATTGCAGTGTATTGGAGTGTATTGCAGTGTATTGCAGTGTATTACAGTGTATTACAGTGTATTACAGTGTATTACAGTATTAGTGTATTACAGTACATTACAGTGTATTAGAGTATATTACAGTGCATTACAGTGTATTACAGTGTATTAGAGTGTATTACAGTGCATTAGAGTGTATTACAGTGCATTACAGTGCATTAGAGTGCATTACAGTGCATTAGAGAGTATTACAGTGTATTACAGTGTATTACAGTGTATTAGAGTATTAGAGTGTATTACAGTGCATTACAGTGTATTACAGTGCATTACAGTGCATTACAGTGCATTAGAGAGTATTAGAGAGTATTAGAGAGTATTAGAGTGTACTACAGTGTATTACAGTGTATTACAGTGTATTACTGTATTAGAGTGTATTACAGTGTATTACAGTGCATTACAGTGTATTACAGTGCATTACAGTGCATTAGAGAGTATTACAGTGTATTACAGTGTATTACAGTGCATTAGAGAGTATTAGAGAGTATTAGAGTGTATTACAGTGTATTACAGTGTATTAGAGTGTATTACTGTATTAGAGTGTATTACAGTGTATTACAGTGTTACAG
>CM042568.1:1881515-1894015 GCA_023630585.1 Cranoglanis bouderius
TTTGTTGTTGTTGTTGCTGTTGTTGTTGATGATGGCTGGGAGCCACTTGGCTCAATCGACCCGCGGAGAAAGTTTAGTCTTGTTGCGGTAACTTTACGCTTTGAGTCCGTTCCAATCAAGCAGAAACAAGTGGGCGAGTCCGCGACTGCGGCGCCATTTATCCTTTCTCACTCTTCGAAAACGAAACTTCTTTAAACGTTCGTCTTTATCTCAACACTGGATATGAGAAGGCGGGGTCCCTTTGTTGCGTTTTGCTCTTAAATCGGTAACACAGACCGTAGCTGACTTCCTAAAGATTTACATCAAAACATGTTTTTAATGAATAATTCACTAAGTTGTGTTACGGGGCTGTGACTCGTGAGTTCATATCACTTTAAAGAATGAGAGAACTTACTTTTCTTCTTCCCATGATCTTCAGGAAATTCAGACGATGCAACTTCCTGTGACTTGTGAATGTGCTCAGTGTAGCTGCGTTCACGACATGTCGGAGTTACCGTAATTACCGTAACGACAACCCGGACGTCCCACTCGGACTCGGAATTATGCGACATTAGACGTTAGATGTTCGTCCAGCTCTGTGCTAGCTTCGTTAAACTGTACTGTGTGCCTTCTGTTTATTTTCAGATTAGTCTTGCATTATTAATACTCAATTATACGAATGATTACACAGGAATTCTACGATACGTTGCAGGGGTCAGGTGGTACAAGTCGGATCTCTCAGAAAGTTCCTATGTTGTAAATGTCGTAATTACGAGTTCTACCAGGACGTGAACGCTTTTTACAAGTCGGAATCTCGTAAAAGTTCATTACGGTGAATACGCCATGGCGCGAACGCGGCTTGTAACAGGTTTGAGTGAACGAACTAAAAATCATGACCTCTAGTGGACGACTCGTGCGGAACGACGTTTCAGGCACGAGATGTACACAAGTGATAGTTATAGTAATCATTTCTGAAGTCAGAGTGGACTGGTCTGGGCGGAAGTGCGGTTTTGTAAGTGCTGTGGATTTTAAGTGAAACAAAAAACGCACAGGTTGTTGTGAAGGAAACTTTGTCTGTGTTTTTACGGTGGCTTAGTGGTTAGCATGTTTGCCTCGCACCACCGGGGGTTGGGAGGTTCGAATCCCACCTCTGCCCTGTGTTTGCGGAGCTTACATGTTCTCCCCGTGCATCTGTGGGCGGTTGTAGGTCAGTGGTTAAGATGTTGGGCTACTGATCGGCAGGTCGTGAGTTCAAACCCCAGCACCGCCAAGCTGCCACTGTTGGGCCCTTGAGCACGGGCCCTCAACTGCTCAGACATATAAATGTAAGTCGCTCTGGATAAGGGTGTCTGCCAAATGCTGTAAATGTAAATGGGGATTTTCTCGGGGTACTCCGGTTTCCTCCTCCAGTCCAAAGACATGTGATGTAGGCTGATTGGCAGTGTGAGTGTGTTAGGGTGATTGTGCCCTGTGATGGGTTAGCAGGGTATCCCAGAGTGTCCCCGGGGATAGGCTCCAGGTTCCTCCGTGACCCTGTGTAGGATAAGCAGTATGGAAAATGGCTGGATGGATTTACTGTAAATCTAATAACAGGAATCTCAATCGTGGAATCTACACAGCTGACTAAAGCATTTCGAAAACTCTACAGTGTTAAATGAATAAATGTGATACCTCTAAATCCAGCTCTCAGAAATACAGATACAGACGTGTTAGCGATTATTTGAAGAGCCGTAGCTCAAAATTCTAATGTTCAGGTGTTACAGCAGAGAACTTTTAATGTTTGACCTTAAACTGGCAGCTTTATAGGTTTCAATTCTCTTAAATTAACTTTAAAAGTAATATATTTTAAAATATTTAATTTTTTTTTAATTAAACTTTTTTTTTCTGTTTATGCTTTATAAGTCAAAATTCTAATGTTTAAACTTTATAGATGAGAATTTTTAACCTTTAGAGATTTTGAAGCCTACAAAACTACTAGAATTTTTTATCTATTTATTTATTTATTAATTTTTGCATATATTTGAATGACATGTTTCATTCCTACAATTCAGTGACCTTTGGGTTTTGAAACTTTCAAAAGAAATAAAACAATTTTTTTTTTTTTTTCTCATATGCTTCATCATAAAAGGGACATGTCGGAGTTGTCGAAAGTCATACAAGTCAAGCTGAAGCACTTAAACCCCGTGTCATTTCTAGAAACATTTTAAACAAATGACTGACATAAAATGTCCACTCCGTTATGGACGAATACATAACAGCCTGTTAGACTAAAAAATAAATATGCTTGTGTATAATTCTTGCATTAACCAAGAGATAAGTGAGAACATATTGAGATATAAGCGTCACGTTCAATCATTTTTTCCACTGGGGTAAAATTTGCCTTTAAAAAACATATCATTTAAAATGACAGGGTACAGTTTTAAGGTGTAAAACAACAACAACAACAACAACAACAACAACAACAACAACAACACAGAACCCTAAATCCAGTTCTCGGAACTACAGATTGTACGTAAATTAGGCGGAAGATGAAGCGTTAGCGACTTTTTGAAAAAGCTGACTAGCTCACTAGACACCACATTGTCTGTTTTTTTTTATTTTTTATTTTTGTCAGATTGAATAAAAGCGGTTTGAACTAAAAAAGGAAAAAAAAAGATTATGTAATATAATATAATATAATATATGTTCAGCGAATTTAACTCGCTTTAGTGCTGCTAACGTGACACACACTTATTTTACACCATATCACTTTAGCTTTAATTAGCAATGATTTAATGGATCTCTCTCTCTCTCTCTCTCTCTCTCCCTCTCTCTCCCTCTCTCTCCCTCTCTCTCTGTGTGTTCCAGCTCCTAAAAGATGATATAACTCCTGTTACATTTCAGTGCCTCTTGCACACAGCGTTTCCTCTCACTCGTTTTTCACATTGTCACATTAGCAGTAATTAACGATGCTAGCTGTTTGGCTGACATCTCCGTGCCTGACTGGGGAAGATTCAGCTAATATAACTCCTGGTACAATTCGGTGACTAGCCATGCTAACCAGACACCTGCTAATATCACTTTAACGCTAATTAGTGAAGACCTGAAGGAACTCATTAGCTTTTTTTTTTTTTTTTTTTTGGTTCCTGCATTCTCTCATTAGGGAATATTAAACCAGCGTTTATTGTTAGAGGTATAATAAAGACGTATGGTTGGGATTTTAGGGTCTCGGGGACACCTGCTTCAGTCAGCCTGAGGAGAAAGTTTAGTGATTTGTGTTTTATTCTTGTGCCAAGTCGAGATTTTCAGCCCGTCACAGCTATACATTAATTAGTGATGATTTAAAGGATCCTGTGAGGATTTATTTGGGGAGTTTTCTGTGTTTGAGATTCGTTTGGTTCTGGTATATCAGCAGCTCTCGTCATTACATAAAATACAGAGAAGTCACATATAGAAGTTTTATTATTATTATTATTATTATTATTATTATTATTATTATTATTATTATTATTATTATTATTTATTTCACACAATATTTTCAAATAATTCATTTGACATGTTTTGTTTTTTTAAAATGTTCAATTTAAAAAATATGTCCCCCCCCGTCCCCCCCAACTGATTCATTTATTTCCACGTGACTATTTTTTTTGTCAGATGATTCATTTATCTGTCACATGATTTACTCAAATGATTCATTTACTTTTATATTTTAACATGAGATTTGTTTTTCTAATCATTGATATACAGGCGCATCTCAAAAAATTCGAATATCGTGGAAAAGTTCGTTTTTCCCCCGTAATTTAATTCAAAAAGTGGAACTTTCATATATTCTAGATTCATTACGCATAAAGTGAAATATTTCAGGCCTTTTTTTGTTTTAATGTTGATGATTACGGCTCACAGCTCATGGAAATCAAAAATCCAGTATCTTAGAATATTAGAATAAAGAATTTATAATACAGAAATGTCGACCTTCTGAAAAGTATGTTCATTTATGCACTCAATACTCGGGCGGGGCTCCTTTCGCACGAATTACTGCATCAATGGGGTGTGGCATGGAGGCGATCAGCCTGTGGCACTGCTGAGGTGTTATGGAAGCCCAGGTTGCTTTGATAGCGGCCTTCGGCTCGTCTGTATCGTCGGGTCTGGTGTCTCTCATCTTCCTCTTGACTAAATTCAGGTCAGGTGAGTCGGCTGGCCGATCAAGTACAGTAACACCATGGCCAGCAAACCAGTTACTAGTAGTTTTGGCTCTGTGGGAGGTGCCAAGTCCTGCTGGAAAAGGAAATCAGCATCTCCGTAAAGCTCATCAGCAGACGGAAGCATGAAGTGCTCTAAAATCTCCTGGTAGACGCTGCATCGACTCTCGACTCGAGAAAACACAGTGGACCAACACCAGCAGATGACATGGCACCCCAAATCATCACTGACTGTGGAAACTTCACACTGGACTTCAAGCAACTTGGATTCTGTGCCTCTCCACTCTTCCTCCAGACTCTGGGACCTTGATTTCCAAATGAAATGCAACATTTACTTTCATCTGAGAAGAGGACTGTGGACCACTGAGCGACGGGGTTCTGAGTAAAAAGGTGTTTAGAGTTAATTAGCCGATTAGAGTCTTCTCAGGTCCACATCGCTGTATTATAAATTCTTTATTCTAATATTTCTGAGATACTGGATTTTTTGTAGATGCACCTATATTTCCACATTTCACATGATACATTTATTTTCATTTTAAAAAAATAAACAATTCATTTATTGTAGACGCTTATTTATTTTCACATTATTTTTTTCTCCAAAACAATTCTTTTATTTTCAGATGATTTTTTTCACATGATGATGGATTTGTTTTCGCTTCAATACTTTTTCTCATGCCAAATTTTTTTTTCCCCCATTCTCATGTATTATTGTCATGATGTCACATGAGCAGTTTCAAGGCATAACATAGTGAAACGCATCTTCATGTATTTTTTTTTTTTCACGTTATTACATATCGCTCACGTAGTCCCATGAGATGGGTGAGATTTGTCCGTAACCGTTCTTACTCTTTACTCAGAGTGATTATCACCGATGGTGAAGCATTTATTAAAGAAATTAAAGACATGAAGCCAGACATAAGACGTTGGTCTCAGATTGAATTTTTTTTTTAAAAAAAGCAATAAAAAAGAGCAATCAAATCAAATCTGAGTTAGATTTATAAGGTGCTGTGACCTTTCCCTGTTCTCCAGCTGATAACGAAGTGTGATAGTGTGCCTGTGTAAAAGTGGGCGTGGCCTGATTAGAGGACGATTAATCGCCCCCCTGCAGTGTAATATCAGGGGTATGGGAACGAATCCATCATGGTTTTATAACTTAAATATCCATTAGCATGATCTCTGAACTGCAGATGAAATCATTTAGAGGATTTATCACAATAATGGGACTTTTTAGGTGTTTAAATTGAAATATCTGTGTACCTCTGGTCCAGTCTGCGTCGGACAGAAGCCAAGTTTATAGCGTGATAAATCTTAGCGAAAGCAGCTGTAGGAGAATTTCAGCCCTAAAACCACTGACACGGCTATAACTGAACGCACACTGAGAAAGATGGCCTGCACTTATCTTATGTAATAATAATAATAATAATAATAATAATAATAATAATAATAATAATAACTAATTTGTAGTAACTGTTTATTATTTTTTGTTTTAGAAATAATTCCCTCATCACTGCTGGAGCTCCTATTTGCTCAGTATAGACTCATTAGTGTAAATAAAATCAAGTAAAATAAGAAATAAAGTAAAATATCCACAGTACATCATTTTATAAAATCTTTATTTTTTTTATTACACATATTTACATCTGTTTGACCTTTTTACCTTTTGAACTTGAAAGCCAATTGTTTATTTATTTATTTTCCTCTCGTGTTGTTTCTTAATTATTTATATTTATATTTTATTATTATTGGTGATCATATTATGTCCCTAACCGATTCTTATTGTTGTGGTGTTGGTTTTTTTTCCCTAAGTTTTAATACATTTTTAAATTATTATTCGTATTATTATAAATGTCCCCAAATTCTAATGTCACTATATATATATATATATTTCTACTTATTAACCAAACTGTCAGTAAAATGATTTAATTATTTACTAATAGCATTAAACAAACAAAATTAATGAATGAACAGAATAATTATTAACAGAATTAATATAACGAGATTATATAATGTTATTAAATAAAAAATTTGATATAATAATTTATCAAATAAAAACTACTAAAACATTACAGAATATAAAAATATATATGTGTATAAAATAATTCATAATTAATCACTGATGAATAATAACAACACTTTGATTCTTGTTTTAGTAATTAAACCATCACTCTCTATATGTTCATGTGATATTACTGTTTTTTTAGTGTTAGCGGTGTGTAAAGTGTGAGTTTGTGTGTAAAACACTAACAGGTTTGTGAGAGATGGGAGGATGGAGGCTCAGTGTGGTCTGTTCGGAGGCGATTAGCTGATCCTCCTCTCCACAATGCTGTGAAAATGATCTCATTTCTCTAATAACGGCTCATTATTCCATTCCAGCGGTGAAAGTGCTCTCAGCTCACACCGCATCAACTCTCAGCTCCTACTCCCATTACCCAGAATGCATTTCCACACCCGGGTCGGCTCGGTTTATAAGGCGGATTGAATTAGCCTAATCTACTCCACGTCGACTCAGCAGGAAGAATCATTTCAATCACAAACATTCCCAAAGTGCTGTACTGCTAATTAAATCACATTTTCAACAAATCATATCAAAAAACTATTGCTGAGTAGCTTTTTATTGCACCTTTAATAGAAGAAATTTGGTAATTAACGTGTTCTCTCACACCAAAGGAAGACCGTAGTGTGGCTGGTGTGTGGCGTTAGTTTCTCTGGATGAAGAGTGTACCGTAAACGTGAGGTGAGATACACTTGTGCGATATTATTTTAATCATCCAGGAACCAGTAGTCTAAAGAAGAGACATGTAATCGAGCATGAGAATGATTCATTTATTTCCACATGTGACTCTTTTTTGATCAAATGATTCATTTATCTGTCACGTGATTTATTCAAATGATTCATTTACCTGTCACGTGATTTATTCAAATGATTCATTTACCTGTCACGTGATTTATTCAAATGATTCATTTACCTGTCACGTGATTTATTCAAATGATTCATTTACCTGTCACGTGATTTATTCAAATGATTCATTTATCTGTCACGTGATTTATTCAAATGATTCATTACCTTTATATATTTTAATATTTTCAAATGATTCATTTAGTTTCACATGGGATTTTTTGTTTCACACGATTTATGTATCTTAATATGTAATTTTATTTTTGTTAGAAACAATTCATTTATTAATAAACGCTTAATTTATTTTTTACATAATTTTTTCCCCCAAACGACTCTTTTATTTTCAATTGATTCATTGATTTGATTTGATTTGATGATTCATTTAAAAATCATGCGGAAAAATGATTTCTCATCAAAATGATGTTTCATTTTTCACATATTTTCTGTCACGACAGATCTATTTTCACATGTCTGGTTTAAAGAGAGTAGGAGAGGGAGTATTAATATTACCAGCTGGGCGGTCAGGAACTGCTGCAATCACGGAAACGTTTATGTTATTCTGCAGTAAATCATTTTCACTGTCCTACTCTCAAAGTGTCAGATCCCACACTTTGTAGGTCCACTTAATATTTTTAGGTCAAAATATTCATCCTTTTTTTTTTCCCATTTGTGAGCATTTTTTTGGCGAAAAATTATTCAGGGGCCTCCCGAATAAACATAATTAGCTTATTCTAGCTATATGTACAGGTGCGATGGTAGCGAAGTCGGACATTCACCGATAGAATGAACTGCATATTAATGAACTCGGAACATTCTCCGTTTACCGCGAAGGAAAGCGACGCGGCCGTGCGAGGCCGGTCGTGGGATCGGAGGGAGGGGGCGGGGCTTAAAGGCGGCGTCAGTCAATATCGGGGAGTTCAGGACACCTACGAATCATTCAAGATTCACGTGTCGATTGACTCGTTCTTTTCGTTGGGAACGTTTTGTTTTTTTTTTTTCTTCCTCTTGTCGTTGGATGAGTGGAGGAAAGAAACCTGATACAGCAGCTGCTTGTCCTGCAACACTGCAGATAAAATGTAAGAGTATAGCGTATACAGTATACATAAAGCCTGCCCAGGTGTTCACTTTTGTACGGAACTAAAGCTATAGCTGAAGAAAAAAAAACAAAAAAGATCGACACTTCATAAGCGGTTCTGCTTTAAACGAGCGCATCATCAGAAAGTGACGGAAATCTCCAGAACTGCAAGCTACAGCGTCTAAAAGAGCCATAAAGCCGTAAAGAACGTTTATGTCATTGACCTGCACTTTTTCCATTATACGGCCCATGTCTGGCTGGAAGATGAGATAATCCATCAAAACCACTCGAACATCGTCAGCAGGAACGCCGAGAGCCGGTACTTAAGATTCACGGTGCTTTTAATTTCAGCTTATAATCATAAATCAGCATAATTTATAATATTATAATTGAGTAATAAATCTTTGTAAGGCTTTCTATAAACATTTAATAATGCACAATAAAGAGCCAGAAGTGTTTTGTAATGCATTCCTCGGTGTATGAACAGGCTGGAACTGTCACCAAGTTCTGCTGATCATTTCCTGTTTGTTTTGTTTGTTTTACTTCCTGTTTTCGCCTCAGTATCGTTTCGTGTAATTAGTTTTGTCCTCTCGGTAAGTTGTGTAGATATCGTATACATTTGTATACATATTGTAAAACGTTTGCACGTGTTTTCACTTTCTAGTTTTAAGTTTTCCAGGTTTTGGTTCTCCTGGTTTTTATGGTTTATTAGGACACCAGTCAATCACTGGTCGGAAATACGGTAACAGAAATAGTCATGAAATGTGAGTAAAAATCACAATAATCATCCGAGCCGGAGCTGAATACATGATTAGATCGTTATACATACATAACGAGTGTAAAACTTTTTTCTGTAGCTCTACAGCTCTGTGCTTTGGCTCGGTTTATCAGCTCATCTGCTGAAATAATGCTGCAACCCCAAACACACAGCATGTTCGATTCGCTTCCCGAGGTCGAGTCGATTCAGAGTCGAATCGCTTTCTCACTAGAGTTCACGTGGAAACGGCGTGAGACCAGCAGTCTCAGGCCCGAGTGTGATTCCTGTGTTAAGAACCTCAGTGAGGAAGAGAACAAACACACCAGGGTTTGCTGTGGTTCTGCTGCTTCCTGTGACTTTCAGCTTCCAGCTTCTCCTATTTTCCACTGTCTGGTTCTTGTGCTTTCAGAGTCTCTGTGTTTCTTGCTTCCTGCCTCAGTTGACAGTTCCCGGCTCCTGGTTCTCCTGCTTTCCCAGTTTCCGCTTTCTTGCTTGGTCTCCAGTTCTCCTGATTGCTCTGCTTGCTCTTCCATCATGCAGTTTTTTTTTTAACCTCTCCTACTACCCCTCGAGTCCAGTGTGTGGTTCTCGACATGGTTATGGTTTTGACGTCTGATTGTGTTTTTGAATTCCCCCCTGTGTATAATGTGTGTTTTGGCAATAGCTTTTGGAAGGGCTTTAATAAAGAGACTCAATAAATCCTCCTCAGGGAAAGTGTGTGTGTGTGTGTGTGTGTGTGTGTGTGTGTGTGTGTGTGTGTGTGTGTGTGTGGACGTGGAAATAGGACTTAAGAGACGGCCATTTTCAGCGTGTCCATAGTATACTTTTAATCTCTACTGAACGCTGGAACATTAAGTTGAACCAAATGCATGTTAAAAGATGCATTGCATTTTTCCAATAATTCCAGGAAATGTAAATAAAATAATGATAAATGTATTGTTTTTAGCCGAAGGAGGTATTTGAGCCGTCATGACTGATGGTCAGATTATATTTATGGAATCTGTCTGAATATCACAGGTGATTAAAATCTGCAGCCGATGCTCGCGGCCGTTCTGTCAGACGTTACATGTTCGTATAAATCACACGTGCTTATCCACGTCGAAAAGCATCTCCGAGTCGATCAATCAACCTAGCTTAGACAAAAAAATAATAATAATCCATTTAATGTAAAATAACTTCTGTAGTGCAGTAAGACATTATGTTATAACATTTTAGAACGTCTGCCTAACAACACATTATTTTGTATGTTCTATATAATTACCTTAAAATCCCAAAATAACATTTTTTCCCCACCATGGCAGATTTGTCCAAATTAAAGAAGTGTTTATGTGTTTTTAGTCCATCTCTGCTCTCCATCACTCCTTCTGCTCTCCATCTCCGCTCTCCATCACTCCCTCTGCTCTCCATCACTCCCAAAGCTCTCCATCTCCGCTCTCCATCATTCCCTCTGCTCTCCATCACTCCCAAAGCTCTCCATCACTCCCTCTGCTCTCCATCACTCCCAAAGCTCTCCATCTCCGCTCTCCATCACTCCCAAAGCTCTCCATCTCCGCTCTCCATCACTCCCGCCTCTCTCCTGGGATCCTGGGGCTTGATGTGAAGGCAGCGTGACATTCAGAGTGACAGTGAGTGCTCTTGTCCTCCTGAGGCAGAAGACATCAGCGTCTGAAATCAGACAGACGTGTTCCTTTTTGTCTTTAAACCCTTTAGTTTTTAGTTTCAGGCTCCAATGTCATGAAGCTTTTATGAAACATTTAGAACATGAACTTATTTCACATAATCACAAGAACTGCAAATATTCACACTCCTTTTCATAGTAAATGTACTACCTACAGTTGCAATCAAAATGATTCAACCCCCATTGCAAATCAGGTTTATTGTCAAAATTTACAGACTTTCAGCTGTTCGCTATGAACAAATCAAACAGAAGCAATTGAAATAGTTCAACACAACGAATGCTTCAAGTGGTTTCCCCAAATTCAACTGAAACAAATTCAACTGCAAACGAGATGCATAGCCAGACACCAGCTTCTGGCAGCGTTCCTGAGGAATCTTAGCCCATTCCTCATGAGCAATGGCCTCCAGTTCGGTAATATTCTTGGGTTTGCGTGCTGCAACCGCCTTCTTCAAATCCCACCAGAGATTTTCTATGGGGTTCAAATCAGGTGACTGTGATGGCCCTGTAGAATCTTCCAGGACTTCAATTTGAGGTATGCTTGGGATCATTGTCCTGTTGGAAGGTCTAATGACACCCAAGCTTCAGCTTCCTCACAGACGGCATGACGTTTTCTCCTAGGATTTCCAGATACTTCAATGAATCCATCTTACCTTCCACACGCTGCAGGTTTCCAGTCCAGAGGATTCAAAGCAGCCCCAGAGCATCACCGAGCCACCACCATGCTTGACTGTGGACAGAGTGCTCTTTATTCATTCTTCTTCCTCCAGACATACCGCTGATCCATCGTTCAGAAAAGTTCCCATTTTGTTTCATCGCTCCACGGAACAGAATCCCAAAACTTCTGTGGCTTATTTATATGATTTTGAGCCGACTTTTCTTGTGCTTTTGGGTCAGTAGTGGTGTACATCTTGGAGTTCTGGCATGGAAACCTTGCGTTTAGTACCCGCCATACTGTGCTCGCTGAAACCTCAGTGCCTGTTGCCACCAAGTCTTGCTGCAGGTCTTTTGCAATCACTTGAGGGTTTTTCACAACCTGCTTTCTCAGAAATCTGGTTGCAGCCATTGATAGCTTCCTTTTTCTGCCCCATCCAGGTATTTAATGTATTTTCTGCCCCTAGCTAGTTCAGGTATTTCATGTGTTCCAGCTGAAGCACACCTGATGCAACTAATGAAGCCATTGGTTAGTTGCATCAGGTGTGCTTGAGACAACACCTGGTTTGCATATTTGTGCTGTTGTGAGGGATTCTATTCGGGGGGTTGAATAATTTTGAGACTGGAGAAGTCATTATAAGTTGCATTTTCAGTTGAATTTGGGGAAACCACTTGAAGCATTCGTTGTGTTGAACTATTTTAATTGCTTTTGTTTGCAATGTGGGTTGAATCAATTTGATTGCAACTGTACATATCTGTGCTGAACTCAGTTACACTTAATTCCCAGGTCTCATGTGGGTGGGGCTAGAAATAATGCAGAACCCTGTTTGGTCAAATGCAATCTTCACAGAATCATCCCTTTGCAGTTTTAATTTTATTCGTTTATTCACTTTATACAGTGGTGCTTGAAAATTTGTGAACCCTTTAGAATTTTATAGATTTCTGCATAAATTTGACCTAAAACATCATCAGATTTTCACACAAGTCCTTAACGTAGATGAAGAGAACCCAATTAAACAAATGAGACAAAAATATTGTATTTGGTCATTTATTTATTGAGGAAAATGGTCCAATATTACATATCTTGATTTCAGTGTCTGGTGTGACCCCCTTGTGCAGCAATAACTGCAGCTAAACGTTTGCAGTAACTGTTGATCAGTCCTGCACATCGGCTTGGAGGAGATTTAGCCCGTTCCTCAGTACAGAACAGCTTCAACTCTGGGATGTTGGTGGGTTTCCTCACATGAACTGCTTGCTTCAGGTCCTTCCACAACATTTCTACTGGA
>CM042568.1:1901515-1909015 GCA_023630585.1 Cranoglanis bouderius
TCATGTCGTCTCAGGGAGTTTTTCCTCGCCACCATCACCACTGGCTTGCTCAGTGGGAATAAATTTATCAATTTAAAATTTTGATCCAAAACTTATATATTTCTGTAAAGCTGCTTTGTGATGATGTCCATTGTTAAAAATGGTATACAAATAAAATTGAATTGAATTTAATCCTAACACTCACCACCAAACACCTTTAACCCTAACACTCACCACCAAACACATTTAACTCTAACATTCACCACTAAACACATTTAAACACCAACACTCACCACCAAACACATTTAACCCTAACATCCACCACCAAACACATTTACACACCAACAGTCACCACCAAACACATTTAACCCTAACATTCACCACCAAACATTTTTAACCCTAACATTCACCACCAAACACATTTAAACACCAACACTCACCACCAAACATCTTTAACCCTAACATCCATCACCAAACACATTTAAACACCAACACTCACCACTAAACACCTTTAAGCCTAACACTCACCACCAAACACCTTTAACCCTAACATTCACCACCAAACACCTTTAACCCTAACATTCACCACCAAACACATTTAAACACCAACACTCACCACCAAACACATTTAACCCTAACATCCACCACCAAACACATTTAAACACCAACAGTCACCACCAAACACATTTAACCCTAACATTCACCACCAAACATTTTTAACCCTAACATTCACCACCAAACACATTTAAACACCAACACTCACCACCAAACACATTTAAACACCAACACTCACCACCAAACACATTTAAACACCAAAAAACATTAAAATTCCCAATTTGTTGATAACACATACCAAAAATCATAAACACCAACATTCTCTAACCCCTACAGTAACAAGTACTTTTAAAGACCAACAGCTTCCATTAAACACCAGCATGCCCCAGCACATACAATAACAAGCACTGTTCCACACCAACATTTTCCACTAAACAGCATTAAACACAAACATTCACCATCACACACATTTAATTATCAACCTTCTCCACCACCACCACCAACACCAACACCAACACAACCAACACCAACACCACCAACACCACCACCACCAACACCAACACCACACACCACGGCCATGACATTTAGAGAGCATGTGTTCACAGTGTTCAGATTCAAAGTTACAGTACGGTAGATGTTTTTCATGTGAATGCACTGTGTGTGTGTGTGTGTGTGTGTGTGTGTGTGTGTGTGTGTGTGTGTGTGTGTGTGTGTGTGTATGTTGATTGAACTAGAGTTTCTCGGGCAAACTGACAAGCTCTATGATGGAAATCAATGGTTGGAGTAGACGTTTCGTTTTAGAGTGGGTTACTGGGGTTACTTGCCTTCAATACACACATAAGCTCGCACACACACACACACACACACACACACACACACACACACTGAACATGGCAATTACACACACATTTCCTGAGAAGCTGTCAACCTTCCTTGTGCTCAGACATCTCTCAGAAAGGCCAGACACGATCAATAACTCAAAGAGGTCGTAGGTGACACTCACACACACACACACACACACACACACACACACACACACACACACACACACACACACACACACACACACACCAGCTTCTATAAATGTTGAATGAATCCATAGATATTGTTTTCGTTCAGCATTTTCATTCTCTGTTCAGACTGAACAAAAAGACTGGTAAAAAAATAAGCATTACTTTAAATAATGAACCCCCCCCCCCCTTTTATTATGAATAAAAGGGGAAAAAACAAGAAAGAAATTCATTAAAAGGAATAATAAAGCTGTGCTTTGAGTTCAGCTGGGTGAACCTAAACACACATTTGTGAGCTGCAGAAATCTGTGGTATTTTCTTTCTAGAAAAATAAAATAAATAAATAAAATGGGGGAATTTATATTTTTAATATTGCAGTCATCTTCAGCGATATTTTCTGACTGAAATATGTTCAGCATCACAACATTTTCACTGTGTTCCCGATGCGCACCTCTGGGTCGGACAAAGAATAAAGCAGTGAGAGTCATATTTTGGTGGAATGTTGACACATATGATGACCAGCAAACAACATTAAACACCAACATTCACCACCAAAACACATTTAATTCAATCAAGTATAAATTAATTATACATTCAGTTTCAATTTATATAGCACTCTTAACAATGGACATCCAGATCTAGATTCAGATTTATCCACCAAATAACAAAACAGACCACCAAACACTTTCAAACACCAGTATTCACCACCAAACACCTTTAAACATCATTCACCACCAACCACTGTTTAACACCATTATTCCACACTAAACACTTCAAAACGCCAGCATACGCCACCAAATACTTAAAAAAAATGTATCATATATCACCAAACACCAGCAAATACCTTTAAAGATCAGCATTCACCACCACAATGCAGCACTCACCACCAAACACAACCAAACACATTTAAACACCAGCATTCACCACCAAACACATATAAACAAAAACATTCACCACCAAAGACCACCAAACGTATTTAAACACCAGCATTCACCACCAAACATGTTAAACACCAACATTCACCACCGAACACCTTTAAACACCACTATTTACCACTAAACACAATAGTGAATTCAACAGCACCAGTGGTAAAGCAAATTTCTTTCATTCTGAATGTTAATTTCCTGATTTTCTGGGAGGTTATTTTTGAAGCCCTGGCCAGCAGGACTGCTGAAACACATTTGATTAAACATCGACCTTAACACGCAGACAGAGCGCTGAAGGAAGGCGTTTAATTTCAGACGATGACGGTTTCGCTTTCTTTGTCTGCTGTTATCTGGCTTTCAGCCATAATGTGTTTATAGAGGAAGATAAGAGCCGTGTTCATTAATGTTAAGCGACCTTCCGAATGAGAAGGCGACTGAGAGGAAAAGAGCAGCCAAGACAGCAAAACTTTTCATTCCCTTTGCCCTTTGTGATTTCTTGTATTATTCTTGCATGTCTTGCTGAACGTTATAGGATGTATGTTGTACACCTTTCTGGCCACAATTATCAGAATCATGGCTCAGAAAAATCTATTGGTTCACACTGATCAGATTTGGGTTTATTCCTAGCAGTATACAATTTCTTTATGTTGAACCACTTTTTATGGAAAAACAATTGAACACTGTAACAACAATTTTGTATAAAACAAATGCAGTCAGTGGATTGGAAAACAAAATAGATGTGTATGAAAGAATTAAGTTAAAATTTCCTGATGGAGTGTGGGACAAGTTTAGTTAGTAATTTGCAATTTTAGTCAAATGGCCTCTTCCTGTCAAAGAATTGAGAGTTTGGGCTTTGTGAGACCAGAATCTTAACAGCAACATTTCCATATTGCTATTGCTTGTCTTACTGGGAACATTGTCTGAGTGAGGTTCTAACAATGATCACAGTATTTCCCTATTAAAATATTATCATTATCAAAAATATCATGCCCCCTCCCTCAAACCCCCATGCATCAGATTCCATCACCCTATTGTCCAGGTCTATAACAGTGTGAAGTAAAACACAGCAGATGTGTTTAGAAAGTTTCACATGGCCAGGATGCATAAAACTACATAGCATTTACAATGGCATTGCTTGTTACTTCCACCATTCTACTTGGAATCTAGCTTGGCTAATCACTTATTGCTTTCATAGTTGTGGCTAGAACTTTACCCTGAATTTTGGAGTAGAACTTTACAGTAGAACTTTACAGTAGAGCTATACAGTAGAACATTGCAGTAGAACTTTACAGTTGAACTTTGGATTAGAACTTTGCAGTAGGACTGTTCATTCGAACTTTACAGTAGAACCTTACAGTAGAATTTTACAGTAGGACTTTGCAGTAGAAATTTACAGTAAAACCTTACAGTAGAACTTTACAGTGGGATGTTGCAGTAGAACTCTACAGTAGGACTTCGCAATAGGACTTTACAGAAGAACCTTACAGTAGGACTTTGCAGTAGAACTTTACAGTATGACTTTGCAGTAGAACTTTCCAGTAGGACTTTGTAGTAGAATTTTATAGTAGAACTTTACAGTATGACTTTGCATTAGAACTTTCCAGTAGGACTTTGTAGTAGAATTTTATAGTAGAACTTTACAGTATGACTTTGCAGTATAATTTTCCCGTAGGACTTTGCAGTAGGACTTTGCAGTAGAACTTTACAGTATGACTTTGCAGTAGAACTTTCCAGTAGGACTTTGCAGTAGAATTTTATAGTAGAACTTTACAGTATGACTTTGCAGTAGAACTTTACAGTAGGACTTTGCAGTAGAACTTTACAGTATGACTTTGCAGTAGAACTTTACAGTATGATTTTGCAGTAGAACTTTATAGTAGAACTTTCCAGTAGGACTTTGCAGTAGGACTTTGCAGTAGAACTTTACAGTATGACTTTGCAGTAGAACTTTACAGTAGGACTTTGCAGTAGAATTTTATAGTAGAACTTTACAGTATGACTTTGCAGTAGAACTTTCCAGTAGGACTTTCCAGTAGGACTTTGCAGTAGAACATTACAGTAGGACTTTGCAGTAGGACTTTGCAGTAGAACTTTACAGTATGATTTTGCAGTAGAACTTTGTAGTAGAACTTTACAGTAGGACTTGTAAACATGTAGCAAGAAAAAGAAAAAGTAGTTTGGTGATGTAAAAACCACTGAGTGTTACTAAATGCAGGTTATTAATCTTGGTTAGTGAACATCTGACTAAATACATTTACTCGGTTCTACAGGGACACCAATTAACTTTATTTAAACCCCACATTTAAGTAAGACAAATTGTTTCTTTGTTTATCGACTCTTTACCTTGCATTGAGCTTTTAATTAGGCTGTAATCCTAACACGGTCCATGCAAACGCACATCAACACAACACTCTTGCACCGCTTTTCCACTCTGCTTTCTCTTTTTAGCCTTTAAACCTGCAAGGTGGCAATCGATTCATTCTTTTATTTAAAGAAAAAAAAGCTCTAAATGATCCTTCATGCATAACTGCATTTATAAGGACAAGCATTTATATAATTTAAAAGCTGATATAATTCCCAAGTGATGCTGATTATGTTCCTAATCTAACGTGATCAATAGCATCGATCGGCATGACATCTCAGACCGGGTTCAGCTGGGATCGTTAGTGTGATGTGGAACGCACAAACGGGTCAGCCTGACCTGCTTTTTTCCTCCAGTCCATACTGATGGAAAATCAATACTGTGTTCATGCTAGCCTCATTCCAATCCTGCCTTTATATATGCCTTTAACACTTTCCTACTCGCCATGTTGAATCCCTGCTTCTATTTTAAGGGTTGTATTAGAGTTTATCAGATCTAGAGACGATCTTTCGGCAACTGTTAGACTGTAGGACTTCAGGACCAGAGCTGAAATGTAAACATTAGGAATAAACGCTTAAAAATTCAGAACATCACAAGTCATGCGAAGTATTTAGCAAATAGATTACATACTAGCCATTTTGCTAACTAGTTTGAAAG
The DNA here is from genome assembly GCA_023630585.1 of Cranoglanis bouderius. Classification (NCBI taxonomy): domain Eukaryota; kingdom Metazoa; phylum Chordata; class Actinopteri; order Siluriformes; family Cranoglanididae; genus Cranoglanis; species Cranoglanis bouderius. Next base: position 1,907,005 of record CM042568.1, read on the forward strand.
AAATTGACTGTGTGAATTTTTAAAGGGAACAAGAAGCTGAACAACTAGGAGAACCCAGATCCAGTCATTGGACCACTGGAAAGCTGTGGGAACAGGAGAACCACAGCCATGAACCAGAAACAAAACAAAAAATAAATAAATAAATAACTAAAACCTGGAGAACCAAAGTCAAGGACTAAAGGCTAAAAAATTGGAACAATGGCAAAACCAAAGCCAGGAACCAGGAAGTGGGGAAAAAATTGAAACATGGAGAACCAGAATCAGGAATGAGAAGCTGAAAAATAGAAACCAGGAGAACCACAGTCAGGAACTAGAAGCTGCAAAGATCTTTAGATAACTGTTAAACATCAGGATTTCAGGATTAAAGCTGAAACATAAACAGTGAAAATAAATATTTAATAATCAACAAGCTTTGCCGTGTTTAAAATCACCTTTATCACTACAGCTTCATGATCTGCACATGACATCTGAAGGAACTTGACTACTTTACTCTGCTAGTTATATAGTAAACAGAAACCGTTCTAACCAGTTTGCTAACTAGTTTGCAAGTAAAAGTGTGTCTATTAATTACACATAATTTAGCGTAATTAAGATAAATAATAACATTCACTTCATAAACCATTCAACGTTAAGCAAATCCATACTATACTCTGGTTATCGATGGCCTCGGCTCAGTGTGTGTGTGTGTGTGTGTGTGTGTTTTCATTAGGCACATGTTGTCGCATGCTCGAGCGATTAGTGAACACACTCTTGAATGCTCCGCTCTGCTCTAAAATTAAATTCCATGAGGCTAAACGTTCCAGCGTCTCCTCAGCGGCGGGTATTAAAAAGCTATTAGCGGCCGTTTATTTAAAGTTGGCAAATCTAATTATGGAGGACCGAGCTGGCATGAAAGCAAAGTGGGTTCCTTATGCACACACACACACACACACACACACACACACACGCACATACCGCTCCTAATTTATTTTAAAAGTGCTCTTTTCCCAAAACTTCACATTTCTGATTGGGCATGGGTAAAGAATTGTCTAAGCCTAAGAGATTGGCCAATGGATTTCAGGTTTTTACAGCCAGGTACTCCACAGACAGGTTCTAAACTATCATAAAACCTAACTTATTTAAATAAGACTATAGGAATGTTACCGAAATAATAATAATAATAATAATAATAATAATAATAATAATAATAATAATAATAATAATAATAAATTGTCACATGTTTATCTGTTAGATAGAAAGCACCTCAATGGCGTTTCATCTGTATCCGAATGAAAGTCCTTCTCTGCATTAAAATCAGCTTTCTGCTTCTTACAAGTTACTGATTGGCTCCGTCTCAAACCCTGGAACTGATTTCCACTTAGCAGTCTTACTAAAACATCAGCCATTTGAAGGTTGTGTCTGGAAATGCTAAAATCCATTAACTTTAGGAGCTAGGAAACCAGTTAAAGCATAACATTAAACCTGGGAACCTGGGGAAGCGTGGGAAAGAGAAACTTAAAACTGAAAGGAAGCAGGGAAACTAGACACCCATAACCATGCAGAGCAGAAACTGAACATCTGGGAAGATAATCTGAAAAGTAGGCACCAGGAGAACCAGAAAAAGACGACTAGAGCTAGGAATAAGAAACTGGAATGCTGAGGAACCGGGAGAACCAGAGTCATGAATGAAAAGCTGAAAAATAGAAACCAGGAGAACCAGAGCCAGGAACCAGAAACTAAAACATGGGGGGGGGGGGCTTAACCCTCAATTGCTCAGATGTGTAAATGAAATAAATGTAATCGCTCTGGATAAGGGCCAAATGCCATAAAATGTAAATGTAAAATGAATGATAGAAACCAGAACAACCAGGAACCAGAACTTGGAAAATTAAAAAGCTGGGGGACCAGGAGAACCAGAATCAGTAACCAGAAGCTGAACAATATAAGCCATGAGAACTGAACTCTTACGCAGGACCTGAACTGCTGAGCTACCATGACCTTGGTTATTTCTAAAATTAACAAAGGATTATTA
>CM042568.1:1919015-1924015 GCA_023630585.1 Cranoglanis bouderius
TACTTGAAGGGAAAAAAAAAAACTAAGGCCAAAACTTAAAGCATTTTTTCAGAAATACTTAAAAAATATACGTATACATTTGTTTAATTTATTTTAATATATAACTTTATAAATAAGAAGAGTGTGTTGTTCAATTATGGCGTATTTTTGTGTTTTGCCTGCTTGTCATTTTTTTGTTTATTTATTTTTATACCTTTAATTACTTTGATTTAATTACTTTAAACATTTCGAAATACTTGAGGTATACAGAATGACATTGTTTTGTTTTTTTTTTTGTTTTTTTTAAAAAATCTATTTTATATTGATATTTAACTTTATTAATAAAATAGTGTGTTGTTCAATTAGCATGTTTTTGTGTTTTGGTTTGGTACCGAAATAATTGGTACAGAGTACTGTGGAATTCTCTCTCTCTCTCTCTCTTTCTCTTTCTCTCTCTCTCTCTCTCTCTCTCTGTGTGTGTGTGTTTTGCTCTGCATCTATCTTTCTCTGTCTTTGTCTCTCCCTCTTTCTTTCTTTCTCTCTTTCTTTCTATGCCTCTATCTTGCTCACTCTTACTATCTGTCTGTTTCGCTCTGTGTCTTTCTCTCACTCTGTCTCTGTCTACCTCTCTTTGTCTCTCCCTTTGTTTCTGTCTCTCTCTCTGTCTCTCTTTCTCTCTCTGAGTGTGTGTGTGTGTGTGTGTGTGTGTGTGTGTGTGTGTGTGTGTGTGTGTTAGGGGGTGTAATGTTCCGTATCCCATGCTGAAACACACACAGGGCCTTGTTTCTCATTTCCCCGTCTGTGTAAAGGTCACACTCTGCTGTTGATCCTCCTGCAGCGCTTCACTTCTTTAATCTTCTCTCATTTATCCGTATGAAAGCCGGGTGGCGGTGCTAACCCGTGGCCTACGCCACCTAAATCCACACTTTCTGGGGAATCTCTTTTAATCTCCAACTTTTGATGAGGTTTTTTTTTTTTTTTTTTTTTTTTTTTAAAAAAAATTCTCTAAACCGTTTCAGGAACAGCGCTTAAGCGACTTTCTGGAAGTTCACCGAATCAACAAAAAAACCCGAGTGGTCAGATTTATAGGAAGAAAGAAAAAAGAATAGCCATCAACTCTCCACCCGCAGCCCACAGAGCGTCCGCGTTTTCTACACTTTTCTGGCCACGAGCTTCAGAATCGTAAAGTTTGCAGTCTGCTGAAGGCTCACCACATTTCTGTGCTTTGGTTTCCAACAAGAACCCTTTTGAGCAACCAGCTTTTTTTGGAGCATCATGTGTCATACTGAAGACAGCTGCTTCGACTGGCAGCCTTAGCAGGACTCTCTATAGAGCCAGTCTTCAGAGTAATTATACATTACTTTTAGCTTGTTGTGCAAATGACAGACACCGGGTCAAATGCAAACATCCATGAGATTTCCAAGGTCAAAGGGTAAATTCTACAAACAACCCCCCCCCTCCCCCCCCCAATGGGGGACCATTTGGACTTTATTTATTTTACTTTATTCAGGTTTTCAGATGTGTTGTACTCTGTATTTAAAGGTTAGTATGGGTGAGTGGTGGGTGTGGGACATAGAGGGGATAGATATTAAGATGGAGCACTAGACAAGACAAGATAAGACAGGACAAGACAAGACAGCAGGTGTGATTGGGGTGTGGTTACCAAAGCGATGGGTTTTGGGGGGGGGGGGGGGTATGGGGGTGAAGTATGGGGAGGGTGTGCAAAGGAGTAAATATTTGAGATGTTTAAAGTGAGTTAAATAATATGTGCAGCACCAACTCTGAATACTGTGAATGTTATACACACACGTGTGTAGTTTAGTTACGTGTATTCGTTTGAGATGTGTGGTATGGCTTTGGTTATGAGGTTAGTCTGTAGAAGCTGTATTGCTTGTTATTGCGAGGTGGTATCCTGGTGTATGTAGGTGATCAGTGGTGTCCAAGTAGAGTTAAATTTGATAATTTTATTTTTGATTGAGGCAGAGAGTTTTTCCATTGTTATATAGTCGATTATTAGGTTTTTTCCAATGTGTGATATTAATGTCGTTCTTCGATTTCCAATTTGTTAGTATGGTTTTCTTGGCGATGGTTAGCGCTGTAAGGAGGACTATTGTGTTTTCCTTTGAAATCTTGATCCCAGATGTATCTCCATGTAGGCAGAGTGAGGGGGGAAGTGATATGGTGGTATTTAGAAAATAAGATATTTCCTCAGTGATTTGTTTCCAGAAGTGCTTAATTGGTGTGCAGTCCCAAATGGCATGTATGTAATTGTCTGGTTTATTTTGTGTGCACCGTGTGCAGATGTCTAATTCCCCGAAGCCCATTCTATACATCCTATGACCGGTGTAATGAGTTCTATGGATTATTTTGTAATGTATCAGATGCAGACTGGTGTTGTTAGCTATGAGGGACATGTTCTGTAATATCTGTTGCCAAAAGTCTTCTCTAGGTGTGATTGCTAAGTCGTCTTCACATTTTTACAAGGTATGGCAGTTGGATTTAGATATTATTTTATATATTTTGGATAAGACTTTAGTTGGTGGTGATATATTTAGTAGTTCTGATATTAATGGGGGGAGGTCTAATGCGCTGTTTTTTTAGGTCCATTTTAGAGCATATAATGGATTTCATTTGTAGATATTCGAGGAAATGTTTATTTTCTAGTCCGTGCGTCTCGGTTAGATATAGATATGATGAAAAGGTGTTGTTTTGACATGTGTTTGAGATGCGTAATGCCTTTTTCTACCCACGTGGAGATGTTTATCTTCGCTGTGTTTGTGAAGTCGGGGTTATGCCACATGGGTTAGTGTTCAGTTAATTGGAGTGGTGAATAAATAATTTTATAAAATTTCCACCGAGCTGTTAAAGTCGATGCAATTGTTGGACTTTTGATGCAGGGGTGGCGTTTAATAGCTGTACTGATGAAGGGTAAGTCTGAGATACTGATTTTATAGCATAGTGTCTGTTCCATATCTAGCCAAATCTCATTTATCTGACTGGGCTTTATCCATTTGATTATATGTTGGAGTTGGTTACTGAAGTAATGTTGTTCAAAGTTCGGGGCATCAAGTCCTCCCTTATATTTGGGTCTGTTTAAAGTGGTTAGTTTGATTCTTGGAGGTTTGTTTTTCCAGTAAAATTTAGAAATACAGGAGTTGAGTGATTTGAACCAAGAAGGAGGAGGTTGAACTGGGATCATTTAAAGTAGGTAATTAATTTTGGGTAGTATCGCCATTTTTATGGACGCTATTCTGCCAATGAGAGCGAGGGGGAGGTTTATCCAGCGTTGGATATCATTATTTATGGTATTCAATAAAGGGATAAAATTGAGTTTATGCAGGTCTGACAGCTTGGTGGAGATTTTGACACCAAGATAGGTGATGCAGTCAGTGCTTATGGGGATAGGTAGTGACTGTACTGTAGTTTCGGGGAGTTTCATGTTGAGAGGGAGCACAGATGATTTGTTCCAGTTAATTGAATAATTGGAAAGTTTGGAATATTTTTCGATTGTGTGAATAGTTTCTTCTGTTGATTTTATAGGCTTTTATAAGAAGAGTACGATATCGTCAGCATATAAGCTGATTTTGTGTTCTGTGTTTGCTGTCTGGATCCCATTAATATTTACATTTTGTCTTATTGCTGCGGCTAATGGTCCTATAAAGATGGTAAATAGGGATGGAGAGAGTGAAAGGGTGAATTCTAAGAGTAATCAAAAAGGTAAGGGTCAAACGAGATAAGGCAATAAAAATGCAAATGCTCAGAACACGAGAAATAACAATCGGCAAGGCTTCGCAATGAACGTAATGAGAGCCTTTTGCCTTATGTAGCCTGTGAACAGGAAGTGTGTGTGATAACTGAGGAAGGATTTGGGGGAGGAGGCCCTCTAGTGGCGTGGCAGACACATGTCCGAGTTGAATGTGACCGTCATTTGTTTACATGGATATTTTTCTACTGCTGTCCCTTTTATAGGAATTGATTATGAACAAAAGAACAAACTGCAGGAACAGGTAACAATCACTTAGCAATTTATTTGAGTATGTTCATTAGGTACAGTGTATGTATTAAGAATTGCAATTTCAAACCAGTAATAATACTGTGGTGTGAGTGTTTTGTGGTGCGAGTGTTTGTGTGGTGCGAGTGTTTGTGTGGTGCGAGTGTTTGTGTGGTGCGAGTGTTTGTGTGGTGCGAGTGTTTTGTGGTGCGAGTGTTTTGTGGTGCGAGTGTTTTGTGGTGCGAGTGTTTTGTGGTGCGAGTGTTTTGTGGTGCGAGTGTTTGTGTGGTGCGAATGTTTGTGTGGTGCGAGTGTTTTGTGGTGCGAGTGTTTTGTGGTGCGAGTGTTTTGTGGTGCGAGTGTTTTTGTGATGTGAGTGGTTTTGTGGTGTGAGTGTTTTGTGGTGTGAGTGTTTTTGTGGTGTGAGTGTTTTGTGGTGTGAGTGTTTTTGTGGTGTGAGTGTTTTGTGGTGTGAGTGTTTTTGTGGTGTGAGTGTTTTTGTGGTGTGAGTGTTTTTGTGGTGTGAGTGTTTTGTGGTGTGAGTGTTTTGTGGTGTGAGTGTTTTTGTGGTGTGAGCGCTTTTGTGGTGTGAGCGCTTTTGTGGTGTGAGCGCTTTTGTGGTGTGAGCGCTTTTGTGGTGTGAGCGGTTTTGTGGTGTGAGCGGTTTTGTGGTGTGAGCGCTTTTGTGGTGTGAGCGCTTTTGTGGTGTGAGCGCTTTTGTGGTGTGAGCGCTTTTGTGGTGTGAGCGGTTTTGTGGTGTGAGCGCTTTTGTGGTGTGAGCGCTTTTGTGGTGTGAGCGTTTTTGTGGTGCGAGCGTTTTTGTGGTGCGAGCGTTTTTGTGGTGCGAGTGCTTTGTGGTGCGAGTGTTTTGTGGTGCGAGTGTTTTTGTGGTGCGAGTGCTTTGTGGTGCGAGTGCTTTGTGGTGCGAGTGTTTTGTGGTGCGAGTGTTTTGTGGTGCGAGTGTTTTGTGGTGTGAGTGTTTTGTGGTGTGAGTGCTTTTGTAGTGTGAGGGCGGTGCGGTGCGAGTGTT